>CM032487.1:5015213-5025294 GCA_019059595.1 Marasmia exigua | reverse complement strand
GGCGATTGCCACCGACCATGGACGACTCCTTGGACGATGAACCCTTGGACGTCACAAGTGCGCTGCCAAACTTTTAACTCCCCTTCCGGCTTGGACCTCCGATGCACTCACTCACTTGGCGAAATACAGCGCAGGCGCTGCTTCACGCCAGTTTTATATACCGGAGCGTGTCTCTCCAAATAAATATAATAATAATAATAATTCTCACAACATCTCGTACGTTAACTGATTCCGTACTAAGTACTAAGCTAAGCTTAAGCACTTGTGTTACAGATATCAGACAACAGAGGAACACAAATATATACTTAAATACATTATTACACCCAGACACCGAACAAACACAAGTGTTCATCGCACGAATGTTTGTCCAGGGTGGGGATCGAACCCACGACCTTTGGCGTGAGAGGCAGGGTCACTACCAATTGCGCCATCCGGTCAGTCAAAATATATTAACATTAGTTAAATGTAGTTGAAATTATTTCATAACTATATTTTCGCTGGATTCGGAAGCCAAAATGGATCTTGGCTTCCCATATAAAAGAAAACTGAAAAAAACAGTATTTGTTTATAATATTGAATAATTTTAAAAATGAAAATTGTTATTAAGTAGGTACCATTATTTCTGAAACAGAGTAACTACTGAGTTCTTGCTGATTCTTCTCGGTAGAAATTGACATTCCGAATCAGCGGTAGATTACATAATATTTGACATTCATTACATGTTCTGTATGGACTTAAATTGAATAAAGATATATTTTCTTATTTAGTACATACATTTTTCTTTTCCACGTCATAAAAGAAAGCATTACCTGAAACAAACCACATAGAATTATTAATTTACAGTATTGAAATACAAGAGGTAAAAGTAAAAATAGTGAGTGTTCAACCATTAATTTCGTACCAACACTTACTATTAAAAAGATTTGTATAAAGGAGTATAAAATATAAATTATCCTAGACCACATCTCGTCGCTTTCTAAAATATATATATAATACCCTTCAACCGATTTTGGCTAAGGCGGCCAATCTCATGTCTATCAGGCACTTATGCAGCAAATTATCATAGTGCTCAAGTGTGTGCGCAAACACAAGTGCATTCTCTATTCGCTTGCCCTCATATTTCAATGGGACACCAGTGTGACACGACCGTTTCCAAGGCACGGGGGTACAATAACTCTTACTTCAAGACTCCGGGCTGACACTGAGAATTTCTTAACAGAAAAACTCAGGTACAAATTTTGGCCCAATTTGGGCCAAATCCAACATTTGTGTATGCGTATTTAATACATGGTATAAGTATTTGCCGAGAGGTTAAAACCCCGACATTGTTTAAAATAGATCTGGTTGATTAGCTAACAATTTAAATCGATTGGTGTCGCTAGTGAGGCTACTCGTCGCCCTAAGAAAATTATTGATCTAAAAGAATAACATAATTCGTTAATAGAAGAAATACAAAATGTGGGCATATAATAAAAATCCATGCTTAGTACTCAATACGCGTAGCATTCACAACATTTACAAAAAAAATAATTACGAATGTTTAAATTTTAAATTGTGTAATAAAAGTCGCGGGTTTAATTTCCGGACGCATGTGTTGTTGATAAAACAGTTATTTGTATTGAGTCTGGGTGTTAGTGGTGTCTGCGTTTCTAGTTTCCATATTACCAGGAAAAACTGATGTTATTATGCCTATATTTGTATCTCTCCTGCGGGAAATCACGGCACAAGGCTCGTCCTTTTGAAAAGCTTACGGCGTGCGTGTACCTTTGACGTGCTTTTGACGTTGTACGTGGGGACACAAATTCAACACGAAGAGGCGTCTTTGAGAAATAAAGACGATATATAATGTATTTTTTTAATTCCCGGGACACTTCTCGAGGGCATTATACTATGAATTAATGAATGATAACTTTATTTGGCACAATTCAAAGCAATGGAACTTAATTAGAAACAGGATGGTAACGCCGCCAGCATTCTGGGCACGACGAGTAGCGGGGCAGACTTATACTCTTTTGTAAATATATTTCATCTCATCCATCATCTCTTGTTTTTTTTTTAGCATACTGTAAATAGGTACTTTTTATATTCTTATTATGACAATGATGTAAATAAAAAAGGTTATATCAGTCACAAAAAAAAGTAGTAAAAGAAAAGTAGGACAACATTATCCCACATTACATTAGAGCGCATCTCATTCTGTGGCAGCACAAGCTGAACCACCTCCTTTTGCTTATATTATTGACTTAATTTACTCACTTCCATGTTTCTTATACGTATCATATCTTAATAAGCAATAAACGTATTTGTATTTGTATTAGCACTAGTCTGGGCTGATCCAAGAGACCAACCCCGATGCTGGTTTTCAGCGACTGCCATAACATTATTGCGGATCTGTTACATATCTATGTAATTTTGAATTTAACTTGAAAATTGTACAATTAAGTTTCTGTAATGCCTAGTTTTTTTTTTAAGTTGTGTTTTTTTTTGTGTAATGAAGTATATCTATTTATCTTTGTAAAGTCGCATGTATAAAATTGAGTTTGAGGCAAACAAAAAAGAAATATTTTTTTTTACAGAGACGGCAGGCAAAAATTTACAAAATAAAAGACGCATCACTATTCATTTTCTTTTTTTTTTCATGAGAAAGGGAGGCAAACGAGCAAGAGAGTCACCTGATGGTAAGGGATCACCGCCGCCCTTGGACATCAGGCACACCAGAAGGGGTGGAGATGCGTTACTGGCCTTTTAGGAAGGAATAGGCTCGTTTCTTGAAGATCTCAATGTCGTACCTGGTTCGGAAATACCGCTGCGGAAAGTTCCACAATGTGGAAGTGGGTGGCAAAAAATGACGTGTAAAGCACACGGTGGTGGACCCATCCAGATGGTACGGGTGGAATCCTTGTTTACAGCGTGTAGTACAGTGGTGAAATTCAGCAGCGGGTACATCAATAAACTTATTTGGTGAACGCATCACAAACATAGTACAGGAAAAGAAAATACAAAACAAAGACACACTTGCCGTGACGTGTTACCAAAAACAAAATGGTTGCCACTCAGCGTTGTTACGGCGGATGGCCATGACGCTGAAATTCTGTGGGAACCATTGAGGTAGCGAGGGAATCACCGGCTTATATAATTTATAATAAATAGAATAGGCCGGCAGAGTAGAATAGGCCACCCTCACTCTTACCGAGGTGTCGTAAAAGGCGACTAAGGTAAAGCTGCTGGCATGCTCATCAGCACCCAGAGAAGGAAAACTCTGCATTTATATCAAAACCCTCGCCAACCCGTCTGTCAAGCGTGGTGAGTATGGCAATTACCCCTCATGTGATTGAGCGAGGCCCGTACCCCAGCAGTGGGGACTTAAATGGGCTGATGATGATGACGCAAATCAGTTTTTCTAGCGCTAGTTATAACTATAGCTCGATGTGATAACTAGTTTTATCTCGGACTAGATTTGTCATGATACGACATATATCACCAAAACATAGTTTTTTTGTATGGTTTTCAGGTGATATCCGCGAGCACGAGAATGGGTCTCCAGGAACACAATTCTCGTGCTCGTGATATTTTGAAAACATGGCGGATATCACCAGAAAACCTGTTTTAGTGATATACATCGTATGATAATAAATGTCACGAGCACGAGAATTGGGGTTCAGAAGATCAAATATGTCAGTGGTAAATTCTAGTTCAAACTGATTAATTCTAGATTTAACTCCTCTATAATGGGGAATGCTCTGATGAGTTATTTCAACTTATCCCATCCTCCCCTTTCCACTGCCGAACAACACGTGCTGGACAGCGTTGCCATCCGCATACCATCCAGACAATGGCGGCGCGCACCAAGAGGTTTGGCTCCTCGTTCCTGCCCCGAGCCATCAAGGCACGGAATGCCCTCCCAGCTCATGTATTTCCTCCTTCATACAATCCGGGGTCTATTAGGCGGGGCTGAAACGGCATCTCAGCAGGCCATCAGGGTGAGGATGGCAGACACAATGGGTACTTTGTTGGTTCTTTTGTGCCTGTCAACCTCATATTTGGATTTTACGGCCGCTTACCATCAGGCGGAATGAGGTCGTCCTTATTGGCCTTTCTATATATATAAAAAAAAAACTAAGTAATAACTAATTTTAACTAGGAAAACCGGCCAAGTGCGAGTCGGGCTCGCGCACAAAGGGTTCCGTAGCAGCAAAGTCCAAAATTACAGTTAAATCAACCTATCTCAAAAACTATAAGAGATACTTTGATCAAACCAAAAATCGTTGAAAGAGTTAATTAGCATGCATCACCTCTATTTTTTTTAGAATTTTATACCCGTAGTTATAAAAATAGAGGGGGGGGGACATACTTTTTACGACTTTGAGAGCTGATATCTCAAAAACCGTTCACTTTAAGAAAAATGTTTTTTAGAAAACTTTATATCATTTTAAAAGACCTTTCCATTGATACCCCACACGGGTATGTACATCGAAAAAAAAAATTTCATCCCTCAGTTACATGTATGGGGGCCCCACCCCCAATTCTTTTTTGTACTATTTAGTGTCATATTTTGTAGCGGTTCATACAACACATATTCCATCAAATTTCATCACTGTAGTACTTATAGTTTCCGAGTAAATCGGCTGTGACAGACGGACAGACGGACAGACGGACAGACGGACATGACGAAACTATAAGGGTTCCGTTTTTGCCATTTTGGCTACGGAACCCTAAAAACGAGTTCTAACGGAAAATGGATTTTAACTGCAACATATATAAGTTACTCTATGGTTGGGATCACTTAGCATAACGAGACTAGGCTGCTTATTTTCCCCCACATAAAAAAGTACTAAAGATAGGCTTTATTACAACATAATAGAGGTGTAATTGTATTTTAACTATTGTCGACCGCTATTTTATCATTTTAGTGTTTTATTTACATAAATTGGCGAGTAAAACGTTCGTTATTCCATACGATAAAAGCAAAGGCAGTAATAAGCTATTATAGTCAACCTAAAGACTCGCGGCAGACGGTAGATTTTTTTTTATATGAGAGGTGGCAGACGTCCTAGAGGTGATTGCCCATTTCAGTCATTAAATGAATGATAAAATAAGAAATTTAACTTGTTAAAACTAGTTTTTTTTATGGGATAAGTGGTAGAGGAGCAGGCGGATTACCTGATGGTAAGCGATCGCCGCCGCCCATGGACACCAGTGTAGTCACAAGTGTCCTCACTCACGCAGCGACACACAGCACAGTGCTGCTTCACGCCAGTTTTTTGTGAGGCCGTGGTGGTGGTCATTCCGGTCGAGGCCGCTCTCCCACGGTACAAAATAGGATTAAAGGGAAGTAACTGCTAAACTCAAGCCGAAGACTCGGGGCAGTTGGTGTCATATTTCATTTATGTATGTAGAAAATGTATGCCAGTGACGTAACCACTAGGAAATGATCACAATGCTTTTGATTCTTCTCACTTTGCACGCCGTTTGGTCCCCGGCAGAGTAGAATAGGCCACCCTCACTCTTACCGAGGTGTCGTAAAAGGCGACTAAGGTAAAGCTGCTGGTATGATCATCAGATCCCAGAGAAGGAAAACTCTGCATTTATATCAAAACCCTCGCCAACCCGTCTGCCAAGCGTGGTGAGTATGGCATACCCCTCATGTGATTGAGGGAGGCCCGTGCCCCTGCAGTGGGGACTTAAATGGGCTGACGATGATGATGATGATGAGTTCGCCTTAGGTTTAAGCCGTGAAGGCACGAACTTGAGTTTCCTTGCCATTGAACTCGCCCAGATTTTTGGGCGCCAATTACTAATGAGATCCAAAACTGTCGAGTTCAGAGACAAGGTGCTCTCTTAGAAGGAGGCGAACAAAAGAATATGCTTGGGTTGGGCAGCGTTCGGGAGCTGCGTCATATACTTGAGTCGTCTATCCCACAGTCCCTTAAGATCAGGGTCTTTAACCAGTGCGTTTTACCAGTACCGACATACGGAGCCGAAACGTGGACACTGACTGCGGGCTGATCCACATGTTTAAGGTAGCACAGCTGACGATGGTATACTTGGTGTTTCTCTGGCGTATAAAACTCGTAACAAAGTTTATTCGTCAGAGAACTAAAGTCATAGACATTGCACGCAGGATCAGCACGCTGAAGTGGAGATGGGCCGGTCATGTTTCTAGACGCACTGATAAAAGATGGATTCGACACGTCCTGGAGTGGAGCGGTCGACACGTGGGGAAACGCAGTGTTGGACGCCCTGCGGCGCGATGGACTGACGATTTGAGAAGGATGGCTGGTGTGAGCTGGATGCAGACTGCTCAGGACCAGGTTGGTTGGCGCTCTTTGCGGGAGGCCTACGTTCAGCAGTGGACTGCGATAGGCTGATTGATTGTGCTCTGTCATAGCACATACCGCCCGCTGTCGACAGAGCCTCCACCTTCGCACATTGAAACCCAAATGGCACAGTACGGCTCCAGAGAAATTTCCTCCTGCCAACGCTCTGGCTGTGGAATGAGCTGCCATAAGAGGTTTTTCCGGGGGAAAACAGCATGAGGTTCTTCAAAAAAGGTGTGTTAAGTTTATGAAGGGATCGGAAGCGCGTATGCAGGTCCTCTGGAGTTGTAAACGTCCATAGGCTGCGGTAATCGCTTACCATCAGGCGAGCCGCATCCTTGTCTGCCACCAACATAGTATATAAAAAACCCCCTCGAGTGTTGACTGCCTAGGTTAGTGGGTCGCACTTTAAAGCGACGGTTGCGCCTGGGGTCCCGGATTCGATCCCCGGGTCGGGCCAAAACTTGTAACTGAGTTTTTCTGTTAAGAAATTCTTAGTGTTAGCCCGAAGTCTGGAAGTTGGCGGTCTTGTACCCCCGTGTCTCGGAAAGCACTTTAAGCCTTTGGTCCTGCGCCTAATCCCTCTTCGGTCGTGTCACATTAGTGTCCCATCGAAATAAGAGGGTACGGGAACAGAGAGTGCACTTGTGTCGACGCAAATACTTGTTCACTATAATATGTCCTGCGTCGATGGCTCATCGCTGAGATTGGCTGCCATGACCGAAATGTCGGCTTGGAGGACATTATATAAAAAAAAACAGCAAAACTATATGTAAGGGTTCCTCGTGGACCCCGGAACCCTAAAAAAGGTACCTACAAATGAAACGGAAAATGGACGCAGCCGCAGGTCTATGCTTTCAAATCTAAGCTCTTAGTCCCGTTTAAATTAAGTCGAGGTTAGTTCGGTGGTAAGACCTTTGTTTTAGGGCGTTCGGGCGCAGATACTAGGAACAATGTTACACAATTATTTAGGGTGCTGCCGACAGCTTTCCGATATTGAAATTACTGAATTTACATCATAATAGCAGAAGGTAATTATAACCGCAGCGGTGTTTGGCGAGGCATGAGGTGTCTATCAGAATAGTATACCTGATAATATGCCTGAGATCGTTTCTGTTAGACAGTTATTAGTAAACAAACTTCCATATGCATTTAAAAATAGAACTCACAGACAAAAACATTAAGTACAAATTAAAAAAATATTTTATAAATGAGATTAAGGAGGTCACATAGGGAATCACCCTGTATGTACGCGCTGCGCTTCGGGTCTGAGCGGGCGCGTGACGTAATGCAAGCGGCGCAGGAGCAGGTACTCGTCGTTCGGCCGAGTCTTATTCTTATCTTTAATATCATACCTTTGACTGATCGGATGGCGCTATTGGTAGTGACCCTGCCTCTTACGCCGAAGGTCGTGGGTTCGATCCCCACCCTGGACAAACATCCGTGCGATGAACAATTGTGTTTGTTCAGTGTCTGGGTGTAATATATGTATTTAAGTATATATTTGTGTTCCTCTGTTGTCTGATATCTGTAACACAAGTGCTTACGCTACTCAGTACGAAATCAGGTCAATGTATGAGATGTTGTGAGAATTATAAGGTACAATACCTACGAGTATTTGCTTAGGTACCTCGCTGGTATTGTGCATGGGAGGTTATTCTTTAGTATATAGTAGAATAAGTTAATGTATTAGTTAGATAATAAACATCTGTCGACGACACCGGTACACGGTAAAGCTTTAAATGCTTAGGCTCGGTAGAGCCTTGTAACAATTCTGTAATTATTTGTATAAGTAATAAATAAAAAAAAATGTGGCTGTGAC
The DNA here is from genome assembly GCA_019059595.1 of Marasmia exigua. Taxonomy (NCBI): domain Eukaryota; kingdom Metazoa; phylum Arthropoda; class Insecta; order Lepidoptera; family Crambidae; genus Marasmia; species Marasmia exigua. Next base: position 5,017,155 of record CM032487.1, on the reverse strand, counting down.
GATCTTAAGGGGTACAGAGATGAATGCATAGAGTAATATTATGTATAGGGATTGCAATGGACAACATTTCAAAATTGCTAAGCTCTGAAACAAAAAATACCAATTCTTTGTTTACTTTTCCGCTGCTCGAATATATATTTATTAATTTTTATATTGCTTATTTACTGAGAAAAAAATTAAAACTAAAAAACGTAAGATGACGTCATCGGGACGGCAGAATGTAAAATATTTCTTTGCTTAGCACATTATAGTTTTAAATTTACGTAATGCCAAACTCATGACATGTAACTGTCAAAAAAAAAAGACAACTTGTCAACGTTGAATGTATGAATGACGTTGACAATGTTGACACTAGTATTATTTACCTTTGACAGTAGTACCTTTTTTTTATTAAAACAATGATAAGTAAAGGAATATCGCTGTATTCAGCCGTCCGATGACGTCATTTGGCGCTTACGTCTATTTAGAATAAAAAGAATTTCAATAATTATTTTATGCATGAAAATGGACAAATTTTGAAAAAAGAAAAAATATGGGTCTGTTCATTTTATGTCTACTTTCATATAAAAAAACAATATGGACATGTTAAAAATTTGAAATGTTGTCCATTGCTGGATCCAGCGCTTTTTTGAAGCGATGCGGATCCGCAAACGTGTCAATTCCAATTATTTGCTTTTGAATTGCCGCCATTTTCAAAACAGCGCGGCGGGCGACGTTGCCGTTCTGTCACGATATCACCCGCATCGCGTATACCTGTACCGTATGTTGTTTATGTTATTATAAATCAAAGATACAACCAGTGCGGATAAAGAATGGGATCAGAAATGGCGGCGCATCTATTTACTTCTCGCTCGCACAATATTTTCGTCTATACTCGCACTATAGTATAGACGCAAATAGTGTGCGAGCGAGAAGTAAATAGATGCGCCGCCATTTCTGATCCCATTCTTTATCCACACATGTTGTATAAATCAAAGATACAACCTGTGCGGATAAAGACTGGGATCAGAAATGGCGGCGCATCAATTCACTTCTCGTGAGTGTGCGAGCGAGAAGTGAATAGATGCGCCGCCATTTTTGATCCCATTCTTTATCCGCACAGGTTGTAGTTGTTTACTGCTTACGTTTCGGCTACGTTAAAGCAGCCGTGGGTCACGAGCGGAGCGGAGTTAGTCCGCTCGTGACCACGGCTGCTGTAACGTAGCCGAAACGTCGAGCAAAATATGTGACTACACATTGTTGTATAACATAATAAATATCGTTTTAATTCCCGTCTTGATAAATTAGAGTTATATATCGAATACTGAATCGCGAAAATCTAAAAAACTATTTGTATGACTGATAAGCCGTCCTATTATTAAAAGTAAATGAAACAAGAGCTTACTCAGAAACCTTATCTTAAATGTTATGTGAGGTTAATAGAATATATTAACATATTGAGTAGGTTATTTCAAATTTAAGTTGATTCTTTTGATGTAAAATAATTATAAAACCAAAGAAAACATTGATTGAGTATTATAAGATATCTTCAAATAAGTGAAAGATTTCATAGATTTATCGTACAAAGTAAAAAATTAATAAAAAAAGGATCAAAAATTTCGTCTTTCTATTTTCGTTACACATTTCGCTGGATCCGCGCTGGATCCAGCTGGATTCAGGTCAATCCAGCAAAAATCCAGCTGGATTGAAAACGCCGCTGGATTGCAATCCCTAATTATGTACATCTGAAATAGAGTGTCGACTTCGCGTTTTTTGTGCTTTCCAGCGTCCGTCGCACCCTCTGGTGGACACTAAATGACAACATATATGCTTACATTCAATCATAGTAGCGAGGGCTAGATTTCTTTTTCTGGTTATTTCCAACAAAAGGTAACTGAAGACGAGCCGTTTGGAACAGTGGTAGTGAACGCTGCCTTTAGCCTTAGTCCCGCAAAGGTTGCGG
>CM032487.1:4782200-5015113 GCA_019059595.1 Marasmia exigua | reverse complement strand
GAAGTCGCTGCAAGAAGAAAAGATATGTTTTAGTTGACAGACAATTTTATCAAAATATGTCAAATAATCTTGCAAAAATTTAACTCTGGTAGTCACGGACATTATTATCACCTTGTGGGGGGCCTGCCACGGCTGCGACTTCCTGTACGTGGCCTCCACTCGAGGACCTTTCCTACCCAACGGCCTATATGTTCTTATGTATAAGAAGAAAGAATTATTAAAGATAAGGGACTCCAGTTTAAAACGTAAGTTGGACAAAGAAATTCAGTCAGTCAGTCATTCCTTTACAAAAACCAACATTTAGGCACTGAAATGCATACAGTGGGAGCTGGTCTTTCACCTGACGGCGACCCTGAGCTACGGGGCCTCGCACAAGTATTTGTGGCCTATGCCCAGGCCCTGTTCGAACTCGTAGAGATCAACTGAGGCGCTGCGTTACAATACTCAGTCGATACAGTAGGAGCTGGCTTCTCACCTGACGACGACCCTGAGCTGCGGGGCCTCGCACAAGTCTGTTGTGGCCTAGGCCCAGGCCCTGTTCGAACTCGTAGAGATCAACTGAGGCGCTGCGTTACAATACTCAGTCGATACAGTAGGAGCTGGCTTCTCACCTGACAATAACCCTGAGCTGCTTGGCCTCGCTTAAGTCGTTGTGGCCCAGGCCCAGGCCCTGTTCGAACTCGTAGAGATCAACTGGCGCTGCGTTACAATACTCAGTCGATACAGTAGGAGCTGGCTTCTCACCTGACGACGACCCTGAGCTGCGGGGCCTCGCACAAGTCGTTGTGGCCTAGGCCCAGGCCCTGTTCGAACTCGTAGAGATCAACTGAGGCGCTGCTTTACAATACTCAGTTGATACAGTAGGAGCTGGCTTCTCACCTGACGACGACCCTGAGCTGCGGGGCCTCGCACAAGTTGTTGTGGCCTAGGCCCAGGCCCTGTTCGAACTCGTAGAGATCAACTGAGGCGCTGCGTTACAATACTAGCTGGCTTCTCACCTGACGACGACCCTGAGCTGCGGGGCCTCGCACAAGTTGTTGTGGCCTAGGCCCAGGCCCTGTTCGAACTCGTAGAGATCAAGTGAGGCGCTGCGTTACAATACTCAGTCGATACAGTAGGAGCTGGCTTCTCACCTGACGACGACCCTGGAGCTGCGGGGCCTCGCACAAGTTGTTGTGGTCTAGGCCCAGGCCCTGTTCGAACTCGAAGAGATCAACTGAGGCGCTGCGTTACAATACTCAGTCGATACAGTAGGAGCTGGCTTCTCACCTGACGACGACCCGGAGCTGCGGGGCCTCGCACAAGTTGTTGTGGTCTAGGCCCAGGCCCTGTTCGAACTCGAAGAGATCAACTGAGGCGCTGCGTTACAATACTCAGTCGATACAGTAGGAGCTGGCTTCTCACCTGACGACGACCCGGAGCTGCGGGGCCTCGCACAAGTTGTTGTGGTCTAGGCCCAGGCCCTGTTCGAACTCGAAGAGATCAACTGAGGCGCTGCGTTACAATACTCAGTCGATACAGTAGGAGCTGGCTTCTCACCTGACGACGACCCTGAGCTGCGGGGCCTCGCACAAGTTGTTGTGGCCCAGGCCCAGGCCCCGATCGAACGCGTGGAGGACGACTGGCGCAGCGCTCGCATTACCCACACGGGACACCTTCACTGCGTCATGCAGCTGGTAATGGGACAAATAGTCAAGGTTATAGTAAAAATGATACCACACATTACGCGTGGCTATCATGCAGCCACGTTTTAGAAACTGATGGAGTGACCACACACTCTATTCACTTCTCGCTCGCATACTATTTCCGTCTATATTCGCACTCGTGGGGTGGGAGTATAGACGCAAATAGTGTGCGAGCGAGAAGTGAATAGATGCGCCGCCATTCCTGATCCCATTCTTTATCCGCACAGGTTGTATGTACATGTATACATTTGGATAGGTTCTAAATTTATTAAATAGTAATTAAGTAAGTATACTTTATACTATTATACTCGGATTATTATTTTTGTTGAGATTTTTTCTTTCTCGAAACATTGTTTAAGATATTTCGCTATTATTATTATTATATCTGGACCATCACTAACTAGGGAAGTCCCTTCCCCCCGCGGATTTTGGCAGAATTTTTTAAAACTAAATCTGCGCAATACCACATCCCGTGTTAAATTGTCTAAAAGGTCCTAAGGCTCAACGTATTGTGATGACTTCACACGTGGATTTTTACTTTATTTTTTCTCCTTAAATATTTGTTTATAAATTCTGAAGATATTTTTCTTAAATTTCTATGAGTCTAATCTAGAAATGGTATTTTTCATTTCGGAATATGATTTATTGATGTATTGTCTATTGTTCTGACTCCCATATCTAAAGGGGTCAAAGGACAGACTGCAGTCGCTTCATTGTAATTATTAGACTCACCACATCCATTATAATAGTTACTGACTGACCGGATGGCGCAATTGGTAGTGACCCTGCCTCTTACGCCAAAGGTCGTGGGTTCGATCCCCACCCTGGACAAACACTCGTGCGATAAATACTTGTGTTTGTTCGGCGTCTGGGTGTAATATATGTATTTCCGTATATATTTGTGTTCCTCTGTTGTCTGATATCTGTAACACAAGTGCTTAAGCTACTTAGTACGGAAACAGGTCAACGTATGAGATGTTGTGTCTAAACGTACTCTGAACTCCAAAGCAACAGCTTTGGACGCAACATATAAATATAAATAAATATTTATCAGGTATCACATTCTACATTGATCTGACTCCGAGATAGGTAAGCTCAAGCAATTGTGTTAGGGATATCAGAACCAACAGCGGAACCACAAATATATCCGAGACATACGTACTTATAATAATATTTGACTGCCTCGGTGGCGCAGTGGTTAGAGGGTCGCACTTTAAAGCGACGGCTGCGCAAGAGGTCCCGGGTTCGATCCCCGGGTCGGGCCAAAAATTTGTACCTAAGTTTTCGGCAAGAAATTCTTAGTGGTAGCCCGGGGTCTGGAAGTTGGCGGTCTTGTACCCCCGTGCCTCGGAAAGCACGTTAAGCTGTTGGTCCTGCGCTTGATTCCTCTCCGGTCGTGTCACATTAGTGTCCCATCGGATTATGGGGGCAAGGGAATAGAGAGTGCACTTGTGTTTGCGCACACACTTGAGCACTATAATATATCCTGCGTACCTGGCTGATCGTTGAGATTGGCCGCCGTAGCCGTAATCAGTTGGAGGATTATTATTACTTATAATAATAGAAAACACCCAGACTAATTCAAACAGACATGTTCATGCACACAAATGTGATACACATTGATCCAAACGGGTCGAATATACGCTGCGATTATGATGAACAGACAACCTGTAGTCTTCCTTGCAGTGCCTGATGAAGAAGTGAAATACCTTGAGGAAATAGTATCTGATGGATTCAGAGCAATGAAAAATCAACCTTAACAACAAACTCGTAAGTCACAATCTTGTCTCCCTTACAATGCTGAGGATGATAGGTACACCCATTAGGATACCGACCTAAGGTAGACGACTCTATAAAAATATTTCTGCGTGTAAGAGTAATGAAAAAGCAACCTAAACAGCCAACTCATAAGTGCTAAGTATGTCAGGTGGGATGTCCACATGAGAAAACTCTCTACAGATATTTCTGAATCCAAAAGTAAAGGAAAACCAACCTTAACAGCCAACTCATAAGGCACAATCTTGTCTCCTTTACAGTGCAAGATGAGGATCGGCAGGTGGGGTACTCTGGTGAGATACTGGTCCGTTGTGAAGGCGTACTCCGAAGATGCCCTGAACGGTTTTATGAAGGTATCCTTGTAGTATGGCAGCCAGGATACCAGCTGTGGAGACCAAAAGATATCTTCCATTAGGTAGTTTTTTTTTAAATTTTCACGTTGCATTATAACTATAATTAATCAAGACGGGAATTAACACGATATTTATTATGTGATACAACATCGTGTACTCACATATTTTACTCGACGTTTCGGCTACGTTACAGCAGCCGTGGTCACGGGCGGACCGCGGAGCGGTTGAGTACACAATGTTGTATCACATAATAAATATCGTGTTGATTCTCGTCTTAATTAATTATAGTTATCTTCTATTAGGTATTCGTTTCGGGACATTAGTTCCACTTTATACCTATACCTATATACTATATAAATTAAAATCGATTGGCGTCGCTAGTGTGCCCTACCAAAACGCGATAGCAGTGCGGCCTCCCATGTCGTATGTGTTTTGTATCCGTACATTAAAATATTGCCTATAGAAATGAAATAGGATACAACTAAGATATTTGATTACCTATTTACTAAAATTAAAAAAAGGCTTTTTTACATCTATCGTTTGTTATTCGATATGTACCTACTTTTACAGGCTTAAGATTCATTTTTATAAAACCATTGTCGTAAATCATGTTTTCAATATTAAGCAAGTGTGGAAAAAAGATGGCGACATTTTTTTTAGAAGAAATAGATTTATTCAGAGATAGCAATTACACATCTAATCATAAAATTAGTACAGTAAAACTTATGAACTAAAAATTGTACTCTGAATAGGCTATCTACTCAGCATTGTCGAGCGAGTACTCGCCGCGACGCTCCGGAGCCCAATTCTGGGGATTTCGATATGAAAAAAACATGGCGGATATCACCCGAAAACCATACAAAAAACTATGTTTTGGTGACATATGTCGTATGAAAATAAATATCACGAGCACGAGAATTGGGCTCCTGGTCTTCCGTAGATGCCTTTACATTGTGTGAGTTAACATGCGTGCGCGCAACAAACGGTCCTTCCTTAAATAAATGATTGTGGTTAATTTAATGCAGTAAATAGCATACACAAATTAATAAAGCGAGATAAATGACGTAAGATACTAAACATATAATTGTATTATGTAAATAAGTTAAAATATGTGTTCATCATCAACCCATTTAAGTCCCCACTGCTGGGGCACGGGCCTCCCTCAATCACATGAGGGGTAATTGCCATACTCACCACGCTTGGCAGACGGGTTGGCGAGGGTTTTGATATAAATGCAGAGTTTTCCTTCTCTGGGTGCTAATGATCATGCCAGGCAGCTTTACCTTAGTCGCCTTTTACGACACCTCGGTAAGAGTGAGGGTGGGCTATTCTACTCTGCCGGGGACCACACGGCATAAAATATGTGTTATTAATATTTAAAATAACTCGAACAAGTGCAAGACAAGAAAATGCAGTGCAGTCAGTAAAATACACAGCTTATAGCTGTAACTCTTTTGTAGGTTTAAAATATTACTTTTTGAAATTGATTCTAAAAGAACCAATTGTTGTTTTCAAAGCAATTTCGAAATGCTTCAAACAGTGTAAACAATAGAAGCCGAGCGTACCCGCATATCCGCATAATCTATCATCCCCCGCTATTGTTATCGTGTCTTCACTGACGAAAACACTTTTTGTATACAAAATAATTATTAAGTTAGCTTTTTTAATACTACAGTGTATTTCAACTTTCATTTTTATAAACGATCATCGTAAATCATGTTCCCACAATACATATTATGCAGGTGTGCAAAAAAGGTCGTGCTACAAATTTTAAAACAATTGTTCATCTTATTTTTTTTTATTAACACAGCCTACGGGAATGTACCGCAATGCATCAAACAGTTTATACAACAGGAGCCGCGCGCGCCGGTCGGCATATGGCCGCCATTGTTGCCTAATCTTCACTGACAAAAATACCTTTTGTTTTGGAAATACTTTGGTACCAATGAATTATTGAGTAAGATATTTTACAACTACAGTATATTTTAAACTTTTTCTTGTACTGTCCAATTATCTAGGAAGGTGTGAATAACTATCTAAATGACTCACCTTACATTTAAGTGCCCCCGACCCAGTGCACGACAGAAGCATACGTTTCATATGATACCTCTTTGTCGTACTAATTAGCGTAATTATAAAATAGTTTTATTGTGAGAACAACCAGTGCATATAATAAGAGTTTCATTCACATAGACGTATTCCACGAGAAGCTGGCGAAGTACCGCCGTCTTCTTAGATCAATCACGAGTAATGTAAGCTTTCATCATCAGCCCATTTAAGTCCCCACTGCTGGGGCATAGGCCTCCCTCAATCACATGAGGGGTAATTGCCATACTCACCACGCTTGGCAGACGGGTTGGCGAGGGTTTTGATATAAATGCAGAGTTTTCCTTCTCTGGGTGCTGATGATCATGCCAGTAGCTTTACCTTAGTCGCCTTTTACGACACCTCGGTAAGAGTGAGGGTGGCCTATTCTACTCTGCCGGGACCACACGGCGTTGCATGTAAGCTTTACCATGGTGTTTCGAAATTTTTAAGAATATACCTACCCAGTATTATATTATTTTATCTTTAGTTTTACCGAATTAGGTGTCTGTCTTACCAGAATTGTATTGTGTACAACTTAACTTTGGAAACTGTGAAGGCTAATGTAATATCTATTATAACTTTGTTTAATAATGAAATATATAAAAAGCTGTATGTTTCCTTAAATAAAATAAATAATAATAACATTACCATAATGTTTATTTATACCTATACAAAAAACTATGGTTGCATTTTATGCGCAATAAAGTTATTCGTTCCACAGATTAGGTACTTTTTATTAGATACGTTCTAATTTTAGACAATACATTGTCTAAGGTTCTCATTTATTGAAAGAAGAAATAATAATTAATAAAATGTTACATAAATAATTCAAATTGTTACTACTAATACTTAATTCAATTTAACATATGCCAAAACATATTAAAGTGATAGACAGACCCAACCACAGGGTATTTGTTAAGGTGACGGGTAGGGCGCACTAGCGACGCCTATCGATTTTTATGTGCAGTTTTCCAGTAGGCATTTATTATCTTTGAAGTTACTCGCTAGATGGTGTAAGCAGTCACTATATATGTCAGGTGTTGTATGATATATCCTGTGCTCCCTATTTTTTTCAAAGTAACCTGGTTGGTTACATGGAAAATAACACTTTATACCAACGTTAAGTAGGTACTTACACCTAAAGTAAGTTGTAAAAAAATGCCTGCGATGGCGTTGGACATGTTTTTATTGCTGCCCGTTTGTCATTAAACAATTCTATCGAATTACAACTTTTTACAAGGAGTTCATTGTTGTTTATTCAAAAAGTTTTTTTTTGCACAAACAACAATGATGAATAAACCACTTTCATTAATTCATGGGTAAAAGAAAATCAAATTTGGCAACACTTTAAGTACCGCGACCAATCGCTGTATTTTTCATACAGATACGGGTAGCGCCATCTGTTATCACTTTAAAGAAGCCGTCTGACTAATGTCATTGGAAAACTCCTCATTGTTAGCTACTAAACCGGATCTCATCATCATCATCATCATCAGCCCATTTAAGTCCCCACTGCTGGGGCATGGGCCTCCCTCAATCACATGAGGGGTAATTGCCATACTCACCGCGCTTGGCAGACGGGTTGGCGAGGGTTTTGATATAAATGCAGAGTTTTCCTTCTCGGGGTGCTGATGATCATGCCAGCAGCTTTACCTTAGTCGCCTTTTACGATGCCTCGGTAAGAGTGAGGGTGGCCTATTCTACTCTGCCGGGGATAAATCTATTTTAAACAATTTCGGGGCTACAACCTCTCCGCAAACACTTATACTATTTATTAAATAACCATGCATAAATGCGGACCCAACGTTTGTACGCGAAAAATTGATTACCGCCAAATGCGGCCACTTTTAGAAACTTTTTTTTTAAAACGGACCTAACATTTGTGCATGGTTAATTAATAAATAATATAAGTGTTTGCCGAGAGGTTGTAACCTCGAAATTGTTTAAAATAGATCTGGTTTAGTAGCTAACAATGAAAAACGAATGGTGTCGCTAGTTAGGGCTACCCGTCCCCTTAATACGGACTCACGTCTAATTTAATCACGATCGCGCTCGGCGTGCTCTCTAGCATTCTCATAAGCACCGCTCAACCACAAAGGGTATGTGATCGCCGCATGGCCGTAAAGAAAATTTCGTATCTCACGCTCGGAGTGCGACTTAGCACTCAAGTCGCAACGCCCATTACACGCAGCGCGCGAGATTAGCAGTCAACGAGAAGCCGTTGGTCCTGCACCCGATCCCTCTCCTGTCATGTCACGCTGGTCATCGGAATACGAGGATAGAGAGTGCACTTGTGTTTGCGCACTCACTTGAGCTCTATAATATATCTTGCGTACGTGGCTGATCGTTGAGATTGGTCGCCGTAGCCGTAATAGATAGATAGATAGATAGATACTCTTTATTGCACAACATACAAAACTTAAAAGCTTATAATTTAGGCGGTCTTATCGCTGGGAGCGATCTCTACCAGACAACCTTCAGGTAAAGGACATTAGATAGAAGAGGGGAGGGTGGTGCAATCCTTTTGATTTTGAATATTGATTAAGTAAATTTATAGTATAAATACATAGGTATATCTAGATAATCATCATCATCAGCCTATCGCAGTCCACTGCTGGACGTAGGCCTCTCCAATTGTTCGCCACCGTGATCTATTCATGGCTTCTCGCATCCAGCTCTTGCCAGCCATTCTGCGCAGATCGTCCCCCCATCTAGCCAGAGGGCGCCCTACATTACGTTTGCCAAGACGCCTTAGTCGGTATCCGTTATCGGTTGGAGGATATTATATTAGTAAAACAGAGGGGGCTTGGTAAAACCCTCCCCCTCAGTATCCTCATTCACGCTTAGTTTGGTTGAAGGTACAAACCTTCGAGAAGGGATGTCCTTCAATCTCATCGGTGAGGTTGTTGAAGGGCGCTTCCAGGATCAGAGCGTCGGGCAGCGGCAACGGCTTCATGTTTCTCTCCTTCGTCAGCTCGGGGAGGTGGGCGCACATGTTAGCGACCACCGCTGTGCCTGGCAAATTGTTAGAATAAATAGATTAGTAACAAAATATTATTGTTACAACCTGTGCGGATAAAGAATGGGATCAGAAATGGCGGCGCATCTATTCACTTCGCACGCACTCCGAGTGCGAGTATAGACGCAAATAGTGTGCGAGCGAGAAGTGAATAGATGCGCCGCCATTTCTGATCCCATTCTTTATCCGCGCATGTTGTACAAGTATAGATAGATACTGCTAGCGGCATCTAGTGTCAAAACAATGTAAACTTAATGAGTCCGCCATATTTAAGAAAATAAATTAGTCTCACAGAAGACCGGCGTGAAGCAGCGCATGCGCTGTGTTTCGCCGTGTGAGTGAGGTTACCGGAGGCCCAATGGGGGGAAGGGGAAAAGGTTGGCACCGCACTGATGGGTGTCCATGGGCTGCGGAATTTCTTACCATCAGGTGATCCGTCTGCTCGTCTGCCACCTCTCATATAAAAAAAAAAGTCTGTTTGAAACCACATGCGAGTTTTAATACAAATAACCCCTGATAGATTAATCAAACCGAGTGTTGATAGATCAGTGGTTAATAGAATTTCCTCCTTCCTACAATATGGATTCATTCAATCGAAGCGTGAAGAAGGATCTCGCGGGCCTCGATATATCAGTGAAGTTTATTAAAAACTAGGTAGTTTTCTACCCATAGGTTGCGATTACCCACAGGAACTAGGAGCCCAATTCTCGGGTTCGTGACATTTAAAAAACATGGCGGATATCACTTGAAAACCATACAAAAAAACTATGTTTTAGTGATATATGTCGTATGAAAAGAAATGTCACGAGCACGAGAATTGGGCTCCTGTCATTTTTCGGGATATCCTACGTCCGTCCCCTGTACCTACGCTAGCTACCTCTCCACCAATGGACAATACGATAGAAAATCATTTTCCGCAATGAAAAATACTATTTCTAGATTGGACTCATAGAAATTTAAGACAAGCAATTTCAGAATTTTCAAACAGATATTTATAGATAGATAGATATTCTTTATTGCACAAAAATAAAATACAAGCATGATACAACAACAACAGACAGTACAATAAGGCGGTCTTATCGTTATGGAGAATAAAATAAAATGTAAAAATCCTCTTGTGACGTCATCACTCGGCATGCAAAATTAATAGCGCTTTTGCTCACGTTGATTTAAAATAAAAGAAAATTCTCTAATCATAAAATGACAAAACAAAATCACGACAGTGGCAGTATGTAAGTAAATTTAAGGTGACGGGTAGGGCACACTAGCGACGCCTGTAGATTTTAACTTTCAGCTACTAATCCGGGACTATTTCAAACAATTGCAGGGTTACAACCTCTCGGCAAATACTTATACTATTTATTAAATAGCCATGAAAAAATGTTGGGTCCAACGCGTACGCGAAAAATTGATTCACGCCAAAAGCGGCCACTTTTGGCGTGAATCAATTTTTCGCTTACAAAAACGGACCCAACATGTGTGCATGGTTATTTAATAAATAACCATGCACACATGTTGGGTAGTTAGTGGCACACACGTTACGCACCAAACATTGTTGTTAAAATTAGCTCATTATGGTGTGTCCAAGATTTCACTAAGCTTGATAAATTCTTACTTGTCTGATAGAATTCAGAAAGTAAACATTAATGGGACATATTCTTCAGGCACTCCTCTATTGATGGGAGTGCCCCAAGGATCGATATTGGGGCCTCTGCTTTTCCTGATATATATAAATGACCTTCCTTACTTTACACTAGACCTTTGTGAGGTAGTGCTATTTGCTGATGACACTTCGTTGATCTTTAATGTTGACCGAAGAAAAAGTACGTTTGACGATGTAAATGACACTCTGTCACAAGTTCTCCATTGGTTTACCACTAACAACTTACTTCTTAATGCTAAGAAAACGAAATGTGTAAAATTCACAATGCCCAATGTAAGATAGGTCAATACTAACATCACTATGAATAATGAACGTATTGAAGTCATTGATTCAACAGTTTTCCTTGGCATTACCATGGATGCCAAATTACAATGGGGACCCCACGTCGCAGCCTTGGCGGGAAGACTTAGTTCCGCCGCGTATGCGGTTAAGAAGATTAGACATCTGACCGATATTGAAACCGCGAGATTGGTTTATTTTAGTTATTTTCATAGTGTAATGTCTTATGGTCTCTTGTTGTGGGGGTCTGCTGCTGATATACAGACTATATTTGTATTGCAGAAGAGGGCCATCCGCTCCATATACAACCTTAGACCTCGCGATTCGCTAAAAGAATTATTTAAGAGCATTAACATCTTAACCGTAGCTTCTCAATACATTTTAGACTGTATTTTGTACGTGCGAAAGAACATGGATATTTTTTCGAAAAAATCTGATTGTCATGGTTTTAACACTAGAAATAAACACAAGCTCGCGATTCCAAATCTGAAACTTCAAAAAATTAATAATTCATTTGTTGGTCTAAGTATTAAAATGTACAATAAGTTGCCACAAAATGTTATTGAGTTACCAACGCATAAATTTAAATCTCACGTGAAAGCCTGTTTAATGAGTAAAGGATACTATAAAATTGTAGACTACTTAAATGATAAGGATTCATGGACATAATGACCTCCATGCCTGCACACTTGTAACATTTTCATATATATTAACAAAAATCATTAATATTATATAATTACTGAATTTAAATAAATTAGGCTTAGCAGCATTTATTAAAATAAAATAAAATAAAAATAAAATAACATTTAATTCAGATAAGTAACATCCATATTTGTGTTAGTAACAATTGACTTAAGGACTATTATTAGTAAAGAAATTAAATTGTAATTATATTAGAGTCAAAAATTAAATGAATTAAAATTCAAATTAAAATTCAAATTAATTAATTATTACTGTATAAAATTGATTTATATTGATTATTCAATAATTGACAAGATGCTAACCACCTACTATTGTACACCTCGTCCTGCAGTTTATTAGTATTAGATTAAGTAACTACTACTCTTTGTGACCTATGAGGAGAACCTAAGTAGTCATGCTCACTCAAATGTCTCTGAGGTGGTGGCGTTATGTGGCGGGTCATTACATTCCCTCTAATATGGTTGAGTGAAATGATGGCTGACACATACGTCATACTTGTGAACAGGTGCCACCTTTGGGGACTGGTCCGCTTCGGTTTACCTCATATTTAGCTTTTAATTTGCTTCATTCTATTTTGTGTTGCATTAGACTGTATGACTTGGTATGAGGATAATAAACCATTGTAAAAAGTTGGCGATTAAAAAGAGTAACTGGCGAGTTTCTTGCCGGATCTTCTCGACCAGAAACAACTTTCCGAGCCGGTGGTAGAATCGCATTATGTTTATTTATTTCTTTAGTATATTTTATGTATCAACATATATATGTATTAACATGTAAATTATACATAAGTACTTATAAATAGTTTTAAGTCATTCAAATGTATGACGATTTGTAAGTGCTGTGTACAAGCCTATGCAAATAAAGAATTATTTGAATTGAATTGAATTGAATTGAGTATAAGTGTTTGCCGAGAGGTTGTAACCCCGAAATTGTTTAAAATAGATCCGGTTTAGTAGCTGAAAATTAAAATCGTTTGGCGTCGCTAGTGTGCCCCAACCGTCACTATCGTATCTATCTATTAGGTGACTTAAGGCTTAAGTCACCTAATAGATACATATACTTTATGACACCAAAGAAAAAACAACTTATAAAAACTAGGCATTACAGAAACTTAATTGTACAATTTCGGCGGTCTTATCGCTCATATTTTATTATTGAACATAAATGTATATTAATGGCACCGACATCAGAATACTTTGAGCCTCAAGACAACGCCACTTCCGGCATATTCATTAATCATTTAAAAAAGAAATAATGTAATAAAAACACACATTTAATGATAACTACAAAATACGGGTAATATCTTCTTTCTCTTTCTTTATTCCAAAAGCGTTTAAAAATGCTAATATATTTTTTATCGTATTGTCAATTTTCAGGCAAATCGGCCGAGCAGTTCTCGAATTACCTATAAATAGTGTAACATCATCATCATCATCAGCCCATTTAAGTCCCCACTGCTGGGGCACGGGCCTCCCTCAATCACATGAGGGGTAATTGCCATACTCACCACGCTTGGCAGACGGGTTGGCGAGGGTTTTGATATAAATGCAGAGTTTTCCTTCTCTGGGTGCTGATGATCATGCCAGCAGCTTTACCTTAATCGCCTTTTACGACACCTCGGTAAGAGTGAGAGTGGCCGTTTCTATGTATATATATATATATATATATGCGGGGACCACACGGCTCAATAGTGTAACAACACGAGTTTATTTTACAAACATAGATTAGTTAAGATTGGTAGGGTACCTAGCGAGTGCCCCCATAGCAACACCTTCGGCCGAGCCCCCGAGGACAGCACCTCATGCAGCCACGCATACACTTGGAGAAGGTCTTCTACCACGCCCTTCTCTGTGGGCCTCACGGGGCTGGAATCTCCGTAACCTGATAAAATAATCATAATCATAAATCTTTATTGTTTCATAATAACGATCATCGTCGAGCCTTTATATTTTTGAAACAAGTAAATTTGTTAAGAATAATATTGATCTCTTTAATAAAGCTGGTGGTGGACATTAATCCTCGTAATACAAGAAACCCTATGAAACTTTATTTTAAAATTTGCTTCAAGAACTACACTTTATATGAAGAATTGTTTAAATATGTGTTTAAAAATCTATAACAAAATACCCGAAAGTTTGAAAATGTTAAATAGTCCCTTATTTGAAAGAAAATTGCAAGCATGGCTGCTAGATAAAAGTTTTTATAATATTAAAGAGTTAGTTGTGTAACTGTGCAACCCTCTTACTAAATATTTACATGCCAACACATTTGGCGAAACATGTGAATCTATTTTTAAGAATTTTACTGTTAACATCATTTAATGTACCGTGTTTCGAGTGAATAAACTGAATTGAATTGAATCGTTTTGTCCCGGTTGCGTCCTAAGCCATCGCTTTGGAGGTCGACCTCGCGAGCGACCCAATATTTGTGCATGGTTATTTAAAAATTAAAATCGATTGACGTCGCTAGTGCGCCCTAGCCGTCACAAGCCTTTATTTTCAAGAATAAAACGTCTGCAAAAGATTAACCACTCTCAACAGAAAACGTACGGGGGCCATAGATGCGCTAAGCCAGGCCAAGAAGTTAAAATGGAGATGGGATGGTCATGTGGCCAGACTCCAGGATGCGAGGTGGACAGCAAGAACCACGTCTTGGGAGGGCCCAGGAGGTGGACGAAAGAGAGGTCGGCCACTGGCGCGCTGGTCCGATGATATTGTCACCTTAGCGGGACCCAGCTAGATATGAAAAGCCCAAGACCGGATACAGTGGCGGGATCTGAAGGAGGTCGCTCGCACTCGACATCGCTCAGGTCCTCCACTTCGCTCGGTCTTATGCATCCGTAGTGGTCAGTTTTTTAGTACGCATGTCATCCCTTACGATGTCAAGCCACACCTTTTTAGGTCTACCCCTTCTGCCGGGACCCACGGCATGGCTAGACATTTGTTTCCCGCACGTAGCTGTCTGGTTTTTGCAGGACATGACCGTACGGATATGAGGCCCAATGGACAACATTTCATATTTTTAACATGTCCATATTGTTTTTTATATGAAAATAGACATAAAATGAACAGACCCATATTTTTTCTTTTTTCAAAATTTATCCATTTTCATGCATAAAATAATTATTTAAATTCTTTTTATTCTAAATAGACGTAAGCGCCAAATGACGTCATCTGACGGCTGAATACAGCGATATTCCTTTGCTTATTATTGTTTTAATAAAAAAAGGGTACTACTGTCAAAGGTAAATAATACTAGTGTCAACATTGTCAACGTCATTCATACATTCAACGTTGACAAGTTGTCTTTTTTTTGACAGTTACATGTCATGGGTTTGGCATTTCGTAAATTTAGTTTTTAATTTTTTTCTCAGTAAATAAGCAATATAAAAAATTAATAAATATATATTCGCGCAGCGGAAAAGTATTTACTTTTCCGCATAAAGAAATGGTATTTTTTGTTTCAGAGCTTAGCAATTTTGAAATGTTGTCCATTCATATCTACCGATTTGGAACCGATGGCGGACTGTACTCCGGACTCCAAAGCGACAGACATGGACGCAACTGGGAATCACACACTAAGATGCAGAAGAACACCAAATCCTAGATCATGGAAGCGATAGCGGACGCAATCAGGATTCACACTTTATGATGATGATAACGTAATGTAACGTTTACGAACCTAAGTTTGTAGTATTGTGATGTCCAAAATAACAAACTATTCTATTCTAATATCTTAATAAGAAACTAACTAGGTTGGCGCAGCGACCCATAGTGAGTCTAGGCCTCCGATACTAGGAGCCTCCATCTCGGTCGGTCTTGCGCCACTTCCTGCCAGTCATCCATCAAGAGTCCGCGCAAACCCTTATCGACCTCATCTTTCCAGCGGTATCTTGGACAGCCGACTGACCTTCGCCCATAAGAACGTCAGTCTCTTTACAGCATCTTACGATCTTCTCCCATTCTCTCGAGGATAATAATAAAATATTACCAGTAAATTTTTACCTCGATAGTCGAAAGTGATGACGTGAAAGTTTAGTTCTTGAAACACTTTGTACATTTGCAATCTATGGGGCGATGCTCTATGGTTGGAGTTTCCTGTAAACAGAAAAATGTCTTAAGCTTTAACACAACTCAAAAACTCCTCACAGACTGAATGACTGCCACAAGTCTTTTGCCCGAGTATAACAGTTACTTCCCTTTAAAACTCTAATCATTTCTAATCCAGCAACTTAAACCGTCCTATCAGGTCGGGGGACCTGACAGGGTGTGTGGGACTCCCTCTGGGAGGTAACGCCAGAGGTTTACCCACTAAAAACCCTCCAACACCCGACGGTTTTTTTTTGTTTTTTTTTTTAAATAAAAAAATTTAAAAAAATAAAATTAAAATTATAAAAAAAATAGAGACACCGAGACATGACAGTGACTGACCAGCCTACAAAGGCGCGGCCGCTGAGGAGGACCTCGCGGCCCAAACCCGAACCACCCTGGACCCGGGAGGGCCAGGAGAAGAAGCCCGGGTAAAGAGCCTCGGCTCGAGGCCCGTACTCTCGCCCCACGGTGAGAAAGACCGCAGAGAGAGAGACCCGACGCTGTTGGTATAAGTAGACGAGGCCCACGGTGACTCATCAGTCCGTAGAACTTCGCCTGCCGCCAATGTCCACCCATGCATAAAAGGAAGACCGCCTCAGTGAGGTGCAATAATTGCACACACTCCTACCCCTAGAAGGCGCCGTGCCTTCCATTGTCAGACCTCATTCATTGTCTACTTTTTTTTTCCCAGGCGAAACCATCATGACCGTCATCTTGCTACATGTAGGGAACAAGGTGGTGTGTGGGACTCAAACCCTAACTAAAACCCCTGGGGTGTCCATCTCCGCGCAATCGCGGAAGGAAACCCCATAGCCGGGACTAGACCTTACCGCTAATCGCGCTCGCCGCTTCACCCCTATCTGGCGCAATACAACGCTGTACAATCTACCAGGACACACAGTAATGTCGTACCCCGCGGAGTCGTATGCTGAGCAAGCCACTCCCCAGCAGTGGATACGCTCACGTACTCCGAAAGCCCGTTTAGTCGCCTCTTACGACAGGCCGGGTAAACCTTGGCAGTATTCTAAAACGCCCCTAGCCTCAGGGCGTTCATTTATTGTACCTAGGTCAACCGGTGTCCCCGCACTTGTCGCCCGAGATCTTCCGGGAAAAGCATTTCCCTGACGAGCCTCCCTTCTGCCTCGCTCCCGGCGGAGTCGAAGAGAGAGCGGATCTCGCTCCCTCTCTCGCTCAGCAGTTTCCTTTTGCAATATCACCTCCTCGCAGAAAGAAGCCAAGTAGTCCAAGTGCCCTCGCTGACATATTCATCATCATCATCAACAAGATGTTGCAGTTCGCTGCTGGACATAGGCCTCTTCTAATGTTCGCCACTCCGATCTATCTTTGGCCACTCGCATCAAGCTCCAGCCAGTCATCCTGCGCAGATCGTCACTCCATCTGACCTGAAGGGTGCCCTACTACTCGTACGTATACTGGACGTGGTCTCCATTCTAGAACTCGTGTACCCCCACATATTATTCAAATATTCATTATTAATGAATGAAATATGAAGCGGTCTGCGAGGAGTTTTTGCGTTGATTTTTTTTTATGTTAATGGTGGTAGACGAGCAGACGGATCACCTGATGGTAAGCGATTGCCGCCGTCCATGGACGCCAGCGGCACCAGTGGAGTCATAAGTGAGCTGCCAAGCGTTAAACCCCCCCTTTCACCCGTATTGGGCCAAAGGTACCCCTCACTCGCGCAGCGAAACACAGCACGTGACACTGTATCACGCCGGTTTTCTGTCAGGCCCTGATGTCACTTCGGTCGAGCCGGCCCATTCATGCCGATAGTTATTATAAGGTGACGGGTAGGGCATTTAAATTGTTACCAACTAAACCGAATATCTTTTTAAAAATTTCGTAGCTGCAGCCTCTCGGAAAACTCTTATACATACTAATTATTTTATTGAGTCTGTTTTTGTACTCGAAATTTGAATTACCGCCAAAAACGGCCACTTATGGCGTTAATCCAAATTTCGAGTGCAAAAACATATCAAAATGTAGAGACTCCCCACTCCGGAATTGTTAAAAAGATATCTGGTTTAGTTGCTAACAATGTAAATGACATACCCTTCACCTTATAATAACTATATACCTATAATTGACTGTCATCATCATCAGCCCATTTAAGTCCCCACTGCTGGGGCACGGGCCTCCCTCAATCACATGAGAAGTAATTGCCATACTCATCACGCTTGGCAGACGGGTTGGCGAGGGTTTTGATATAAATGCAGAGTTTTCCTTCTCTGGGTGCTGATGATCATGCCTGCAGCTTTACCTTAGTCGCCTTTTACGACACCTCGGTAAGAGTGAGGGTGGCCTATTCTACTCTGCCGGGAACCACACGGCTAATTGACTGTGCAATTCGTTTATAAGTATTTAGCTAGAAGTATCATATAAGTATAGATGTAACAATCGTTGGTGTACCTTAATAAATAAATAAAACTATTTAAATCGATTTGGTGTCGCTAGTTAGAGCTACCCGTCGCCTTAATGAGTTACCGTGACAGTACAAGACAACAGTATTGGTAGTTTTCTTCAGCTCCTCGTGAAGCCTGGCCTCCAGGTTGACGTAGTCACGCACCACAAACACATCCCGGAACATCGAACATGGGACTATGTGCCACACTCCTGTGAACAAACGCTCTGGTAGATCAGCATCTCATCATCGTCATTATTTCCGCCAATATACATAGGCCTCCTCCAATGATCCCCACACAGATCGGTCCTGTGCCTAAGGATGGCTCTAGCCCAAGAACAGAACCTGGTGGCTTAATTTGAAACCATCCCGTAACGAACGAGAATATACCTGTCGCATCCAAACAAAGCGTGTGTGAAAGAGTGGGAAACTCCGTTTCAGTCGTAACGTATGCTCTAAATAAGGTCCTCTGGCGCCCTCTTGTTTCAAAATGGAATACTTACTTACGTACAACATTTAAGTAATCAGCTGTACAATCTAGCAAATAAAATACTGAAAATATACCCACGAACAAGTTCCGCATGTAGAAAAGCACTGTTTTTTTTTTAGGCTTGTTAAACTCATCATCATCATCGTCAGCCCATTTAAGTCCTCACTGCTGGGGCACGGGCCTCCCTCAATCACATGAGGGGTAATTGCCATACTCACCACGCTTGGCAGACGGGTTGGCGAGGGTTTTGATATAAATGCAGAGTTTTCCTTCTCTGGGTGCTGATGATCATGCCAGCCTTATGACCCCACTTCCACAATTACACACACACACGCGCATACACACACACACACACGCACGCACGCACACACACACACACACACGCGCGCACACGCACACAAATACACACGCACACACACTCGCACAAACTCACACTAATAATCTACTAATAATCTAGATTGGCATTCATATCTAGCAATAGTTTAATACACTGTTTGCATAAATGTTGTTGTTAAGAAATGAGGTGGGCTCTCACTTCAACACAGTTAACTATAACTTTCGCAGTCTGCGAACGTCACAATAGTTTTTATTTCACCCTGTAACATTATGAACCGAATAAACATTTTTTTTTTTTATTTTTAACATGTTCGACTACCTATGGGCAGTCGCTTCATTGTAATTATCAGACATACTGAATTCTGTGTCATGGGCTTCATCATTGGATGTAAGGAGAACGATCAGTATTCGCCCGCTCCTTGCGGAAAGTTACAGTGGAGGCTCTATGTGTATCCACACATGTTAACTTATATCTACACAAATACATAGATCTTACTTAGTGAAATCGACTTTTTTTAATGTAGAGTTTCTTTACGTAAGCACATACCTATTTTGATTAGACAGTTGCTAACAAGGGACTCAAATTCAATCTTGAAATTTCTTCCGCCCACAACGTTACAGCTTGAAGGGTTTTCGTAGTCTAAGTTTCGTGGATAGTTTACTGAAAATACAAATCTTCTTTAATAATTTTAATGGTAAAACCGTAAAATAGGTCAGGCATTTTTAGGTCAAGAGTAAAACGCCTTTGTAAAATTACATATTTTGGTTATTTTAAGCCATTTAAAATTACTTTCGTAGACTTATTGCTATTTCATTTGATCAGGCGTTAAATCACAAATTGTTTTCGTGAATAACGATGATAGTAACAATTTTGATCCAATGATTTCAGGTTCAGTTTTAAATCAGGGTTAAATAAACTGTTATGATTTGGGTTAAGTATCTCCGTTGTAGATCAGAGTAACACTTTTAAGTTTTCGGTAAAACGCGTTGGTCTTGCTACCAGGTAAACTTGGGAAATAACTTACTGCAGTTGGAAAATACCATCTTCCTCTGCACAGTCCTGCTATATTTGAAGAGCAGAGGTAGCACAGCCACCTGCACCACGAACAGGCTCGCCGTCACCGACGCTCCAGTCATTAATATGGCACTGCAACCATAGGTACGTCACACACGAGGCACAAAATGTAACTATCGGTAATTCATTTGTTGGCTTAATTATTAAGATATTTAAGAAAGAAAGAAGAAATGTTTATTTGGAACCAATAATTACATAATCGTATCAACAATTTTTAGTTTTTACAGAACAAAATATAAACTTATTAACTACGTAATTACATAATAGGTACCAAAATGGTCTCCGCTCAGTATACGGTTGAGCGTGACACACATTATGCCACGCTAAACCACTGGTATTCTGCGGATGCCAAAAGAACGAGACACGCGGCCTCAGCCGACGACAGCTATTTTTAAACATTGCAATAAATCAGTCACATAAAGATATCACTAAGTACTTACACATAGATGTGGAAAACGAAATTATTTAGGAAATAAATACATACATAGTAAAATATAAAATTATGTAAGATGAACTGGTTACTATTTTATAATATTATTATGTACTCTTCTGTAAGATAAGTAAAAAAGACTTGTATTTCAACTTAAAGGTGTGATATTTAATAAGCAAGCACAAAATGTCATTAACCTATCACTGGATGAGTTTAAGTCTCATACTAAAACTTGCCTAATGAAGAAAGGTTATCTACTATAGGGCCTACAAGAGTATTTAAATAATAAGGATTCTTGGTCATGTTAATTGATCAATGTTTTGAGTCGTTATTCATAGTAGTCTATTAACTTTCACAATTGTATTTTTTCTCTTCTCAATTGAAACCGTAACACCGACACACCGCTACCGGCACCGTACCGTGCCGGTAGCTGGCGAACTACCGCCGTCTTCTTAGATTAATGCACGAGTAATGTAGGCTCTACCATGGTGTTTCAAAATTTTTAAGTATATACCTACCTAGTATTATATTGTTTTACCTTTAGTTTTACCGAATTAGGTGTCTGTCTTACCAGAATTGTATTGTGTACAACTTAACTTTGGAAACTGTGAAGGCTAATGTAATATCTATTATAACTTAGTTTAATAATGAAATATATAAAAAGCTGTATGTTTCCTTAAATAAAATAAATAAATAAATAAACATCATCAATATTTGAAAATAGTTTCTTGCTGGTGTCTTCTCAGTAGAAATCGACATTCCGAACCAGCGGTAGATATTATGTACTTATTTTGACATTCATAAGTGTCCTGTGTGGACCTAAATTGAATAAAGTTTTTTTAGTCTATAACTTTTTATTGCAAGTAACCATGATTCAGTTGGTCTGGTTCCCCTGTTAAAGGGTAGCGAGTGTCAGATAGCAGTCGCTTTATTGTAATTACCAGACTCCCCACATCAAGAATCATGGTCCAAGCGTACCCCGGGCTCCAGGGCGACAGCTTTGGACGCAACTGAAAAATACATGGTAAGATGAGGCACAAAATACGGACACATAAAGCCGGCTGCCTGCATCACGTGCTAAATAGACTACGCAAACAAACATGCGCGCGTACCTACAGCGTGGTTCAGCGTGACTGATACGAGTGCCTAGCGCGTAGGTCAACGAACTCTTCGATATAAATGTCATTCAGAACCGACCTTCTGTGTATATATTTATTTTGTGCATGAGGTAGGTAACCAACTACCAACAAGTCAGATATCACCAATCATGTAGTTTTAAACTGGTGTATTCATAGTTTGGCAAATGAATATGAGAACTATATAATTATGTCATCATCATCATAGATGGAGAGATACACTTTATTGCACACAAAAAACACAACTTAAAAAAACTAGGCGTTACAGAAACCTTATTGTACAATTTCGGCGGTCTTATCGCTGGAAGCGATTTCTACCAGACAACATTCAGGCAAAGGACATTTGAAGGGCTAGTAGACTTCCTGTACGTGGCCTCCACTCGAGGCCGTCTGTTCTCCTCGCTATGTGCCCTGCTCATTGCCACTCGAGGCTTGCCATCCTTTGTCTGTGTATAATTATGTATGAAAAAAATTATGCAGGTAGGTACCATATTTAATGAAAATATTACCTATGTAATATTACTAGCCGTGTGGTCCCCGGCAGAGTAGAATAGACCACCCTCACTCTTACCGAGGTGTCGTAAAAGGCGACTAAGGTAAAGCTGCTGGTATGATCATCAGCACCCAGAGAAGGAATACTCTGCAATCAAAACCCTCGCCAACCCGTCTGCCAAGCGTGGTGAGTATGGCAATTACCCCTCATGTGATTGAGGGAGGCCCGTGCCCCAGCAGTGGGGACTTAAATGGGTTGACGATGTAATATTATACCATGGACTAATTCCATTTATTCCATTCCATGATTATACTAACAGTTTCAGTTGAACAGTTAATGATGATTGTTTTTTTTATGTGATAGGTGGCAAACGAGCAGACGGATCGCCTGATGGTAAGCGATCGCCCATAGACATCCGGTTCCCCAATTTAGTCACAAATGCGCTGCCAACCTTTAAATTCCCCTTTGCCTCGGATTGGGCCTTCAGTACCCTCACTCACGCAGCGAAATACAGCACAGTGCTGCTTCACGCCGGTTTTCTAAGGCCTGGTGGTGGTATCATCCGGTCGAGCCGGCCCATTCATACCGAAGCATGGCTATCCCAAGGGCAGTATGATGACGCTTAGGTACTTACCCAATCACCATATTGGACTGGTGACAATCTGCACTGTTTCCAAATATTTTTTATGTTCATTTTACCATTTATTTGTATTTTTTTGTTGTTTTAAAATTTATTTAAGTTTATTCCATTTTATTGCGCTTTATATACTTGATAATTTGATCTCTAAGTGACAGTTTGGTGACAGTTGTCAGGGAAATATTTTTATAAGTCACAAACATAGAATTATTATTCTATGGTTACAAAATCTAACCTATTTTTGATAAACATTGTCGTATTGTGACGCCAACAGGTTAGCTTGCTACATATATAGTGATCTGTGCCACTGGTGTCGCGGGTGTCTATGGGCGGCGGCAATCGCTTACCATCAGGCGATCTGTTTGCTCGTCTGCCACCTATCACATAAAAAAATGTCATCATCATCAGCCTATCGCAGTCCACTGCTGGACGTAGGCCTCTCCAATTGTTCGCCACCGTGATCTATTCATGGCTTCTCGCATCCAGCTCTTGCCAGCCATCCTGCGCAGATCGTCCCCCCACCTAGCCAGAGGGCGCCCTACATTACGTTTGCCAAGATGCGGTCTCCACTCTAAAACTCGTTTACCCCATCGGTTGTCGGTTCTGCGGCTAATATGCCAAAAAAATTTATGTACTCAGATACAAATTTTTTATAGATGATAGATGGTAGCAGACGAGCAGACGGATCACTTCGGCTGGGGATGCGGGTGTTCAAATCGCCGCATATGAAGACCCGCATCCCCAGCCGAGTCAAAAGTGCCCTGCCAACCTTTAAAAGCTATTATCACATTAAAAAACTAACAATACAAAAATATTCCTTAGACTTATGTTTAATACTTTACTTATGTTTTGACGACCCGTTTGGATCAGTGGTAGTGAACGCTGCCTCTGGTGCAAGGGTTGCGGGTTCGATCCCCGCACAGTGCAAACATTTGTGTGCATGAACATATATGTTTGTATTGGTCTGGGCGTTATCTATATATTATAAGTATGTATTTACAAAAGAAAAGTATTATATGTATATATTTGTTATCCCACTGTTGATTCTGATATCCGTAACACAGGTGCTTGAGCTACCTATCTCGGAGTCAGATCAATGTATGTGATGTTGTGAAATATTTATTTATTTATTATTTAATACTACGTATTAAAACCACAATTTCAGTATAAAACTTATTTATTTAACTTACATTAAAATAAGTACAAGCACAGTATTATCACAAGACTCATTGAGTAAAATCTTATTGTGTAACAATAAATAAGCTGGCTACACTGCGAGGGTTGCCAGTAACAAAGTCAAAGTCAAAAGATTCTTTATTTGCATAGGCTTGTGCACAGCACTTACAAATCGTCATACATTAACATCTTTCGAAACTATTTATAAGTATAATAATAATTTACATGTACAGCGCCACCACCTCAAGCACACATTCCACCTCAAACACGCAATAAGCATTCAACACCCAGACCCGATACCTAAGCTTTATAATTTTTTTATTTGTACAATATTTTTAAATACCTCTTTTAACGACATTTGTAACAAAAATTAAGCTGTCCTCAAATGTATCAATACGGGGATTAACACGATATTTATTATGTGAAACAACATTGTGTACTCACATATTTGGCTCGACGTTTCAGCTACGTTACAGCAGCCGTGGTCACGAGCGGACTCATCCGCTCGGAGTCCGTCCGTTGAGTACACAATGTTGTTTCACATAATAAATATCGTGTTAATCCCCGTATTGATACATTATAGTTAAGCTGTCCTCATCATGATACACCGTAGCAAAAATTGTTTTATTAAAAAAAACCCTTTTTAATATATTTCTTATTTTTCGCTTTTTAAAGAGACTCTCTAATTTTTATTTTACTTAAGTACAACTCAGTTGCCGCTTTCAATAGGCACCCCACTCAAGAATATATTATAATTTATTATTTCGCCGTTTGATGGCCATCTTGGATTTGAAATTGTTATTAGTGTATTGTATTCTACTACTCAAACCCAAAATTCTACTACTCAAAACAAAATATGGTTATCCGACATTTTGTGGCGGCGGCCATCTTGGATCAATTTCCATCTAACATAGCTAAGAACACTCCCGATCAATTCACCTTTCAAAAAAAAAAAAATGAAATCAAAATCGGTCGATTTTTCGTCAAGGGATAAAAAATACATCGACATAGAACGCCAGCTGCCTTCATCGTGAACTAAACAGGCTATGCACACATATACAAGGAATCCCAAGACTATGGGACATGAAGGGAAAGTACAGTCACGTGCAGTAAATCTCATTCAAATAAGAACTTTATTGTTCCGCCTTAAGAGTCGAGGTGTTTACATTTCATTGCAGGCGACTGTACCTTAAATACTTTAGTTAGCATTTTTTACATCAAGGAAACATCACTTTATTTTTTAAAATTAATTCTCTCTTTCTACCATCGAGAGACCAGAACTGGGGGATATCATCCCTTCTAGGTGAATATTCCTCGATTGCGTACAAAGCGCTTTTCCTCCTTCTCGATGCGCACTGCTAAGGAGTGGAACGCCCTACCAGCGTCTGTTTTTCCCAGTAATTACATCCCCAATATTTTTAAGGGTAGAGTGAATTGGCTACTTTTTGGTAAGCTCGCTCCATCGTAGGTTTTTTCTCAACTCTAGAGTTCAGTGTGAATCCAATCAAAAAAAGAAAAAATCTGCATTCAATTTTTTTGGATTGTGCTTGAATTGATCCAGAAAGAAATGAAGGATATAATTAAATGTATTTTTTATTCTACCATAGTCTAGAGACGCCCCGTATACGCCCACATAAGTGATATCGGTGTCGTGAGACAAAAACAGAATGTTCGATGCGCGAGATTTACTACCGCCATGAGTAGCGCGTAGGTCAAGCAGCTCTTCTATATCAATGTCCAGTAGAGCCGGTCTTCTGTGTCTTACGTTTTTGGTGGTATAAATTAACACACACATAGGGTGTGAAATATCCAAAACAAGTCTTTTAGACCACTGTATCTTCTTCTTAGCTTAATCCCGTTCCTATACAGGAATCTAGGAGCATTGTTTCTTTTTTCTAATTGACATTATCGTATTATGCTTTCTTATTATTAGTCCTTTGAGACCAAATAAGCCATTTCTAAGTACAGTTATGTATACTCAACTACATAAATAATCTATGTAAACTTTTTATTTTAAATTTTTGGTAGATTTATATGTATGTAGCTGTACAAAATACATCGGTTTTTCTGTTGTATATTCCGCTACCCTTGGTCATAATTTAGAAAACATTTTCGTAGTATATGGAAAATGCTCCTTGAATATTATCTTTTGTGTAAAGCAAATACATTTTGCAATAATGTATTGTATGGACAAATGGATTGCCAAGCAACAATCTATAGACTGTCTAATTGTCACACACATTTGGTTCAATATTGAGAACATTTTTTAGTGGGTAATGTGTAGCTGTCTGTAAGTTTGAGTAGATTCTTCTATAAACATATTGTTAGGTAAACCCCAGCTCAATATAATTAAACACTGATAATTTTAAATTCTCTAGAACAACACAAAAAAAAAACAAATTAATTTATTTGCATTGCTTAGATTGGATTTGATATATTTTGAACAGTGGAACATTACAAATACTATAAAATTATAACAATAAAAAAATCAATAATACAATTGAATTGTAATAGTCTAACGTATAGTATCTACCTATCTACTTATCACAAATCGCGAGAATTCGTTACA
This sequence comes from Marasmia exigua, assembly GCA_019059595.1. Taxonomy (NCBI): domain Eukaryota; kingdom Metazoa; phylum Arthropoda; class Insecta; order Lepidoptera; family Crambidae; genus Marasmia; species Marasmia exigua. The sequence continues at coordinate 4,988,693 of CM032487.1, read as the reverse complement.
TATGTATAAAAAATTCGTAGCTATATAGCCTAATTAGAATGACAGCTGTCACTTGACCCTTAATTCAATAAGAATATGGTATATCATTTAACCAAGTTTCATTCCATAGACTTTTATTACTATGATCTAAAGATGATTTTTCTGTGTCACCATGGCTATCATTCTAATCAAGCTACATTTTATAGACTATAAGATGCTCACAGACAGTCTGTATTTTCCTAAAACTATGGCAGTGAAACTCATCAAAATACATTTTCTTTACAACACAAAGTGGCACTTCCTATTATCCATTCCGGCCGTTCGAAAACGGGGACCCGGATTGACGCTCAGTGTGTGGGTAAATTAATTTTGTTGCCCTAAAATTGAGTGCCGCCACAGTTTTAGAAAAAATCTAGCCACCTTTTGGTGCAAAATTGAATACGCGATAGCCAATTTTAAAGTAAATTATCATACATAGTAACTACTCTTTGAAAAAAGTCTGCTATTGCCCAAAAATAAGGATACATTTTAAAAATAACAGTTGCTTACATTTTTACTCGACCTAAGTAAGGCTATCGAGAGATTTAACAACTAACTGAGTATTTAACTTACTGAGTGTTTTGTAGTATATCTTGTGATATTGCGTTTTTAAAGCGAGCTAGAATGATATTGAATTCACTATTACACTAATTCTTCATTCATTGATGTTTTCTGACGAACGCTCTGAAACGAAAGAATAAGGTCGTTTAAGATTTTGGAGTGCCACAGGGCATTATTCTAGGACTACTCAAAGTCCGTTCCACCATATTTATTTTACTGCTTAAGCTACTTTGAACTCAGCGTTTGTATTAAACTCATTAAATATGGCAGTTTTTGAGTTACATTTCACAACTAGCTATATTCTTTGCTGGATTTTGCAATAAATTTCGTTGAACTATCATACTATCCAATCTAAATTGAGAGGAGCCATGGCCAAGACCTTGTACGGTCATCATCAAAAGTAGCTTAACACTTTAGTACCATGTCGAAGTAAATTTTTACGTACCCCTTAGCAACTGACTATAATAGGCAGAACAGTTACTTTGACATGGTACTATAAGTGTTAAGCTACTTTTGATGCTGACCGTACAGTAAATGTTGTCCATGAAAATGCTAATATATATACTTACACCACTTTGTTAATATATTATTTATACAATACTATTATTATTGTACAAACACCGGATGGTACCTGGAGGAGGCTTAAAAACAGGGAATTGGAAAACCAGATTGCCGAGACTAACATCATTGGCGAGATGTTAGGCTTCGACTTCGCTGGCTCGGCCAGCCTCGAGAGAATGAAGAATGATCGTGCAGTAAAGAGAGCGTATCTGGGACGTCCTAATGGGCGAAGGCCAGTCGGCCGTCCAAGATACCGCTGGTTAGATGAGGTCGATAAGGATTTGCTCGGACTCTTAGCGGATGACTGGCAGGAAGTGGCTCAAGACCGACCGAGATGGAGGCTCTTTTCAAAGAGTAACTTATATATACTGAGATAGAGGCATTAGTCGGCTAGCCAGTGCTAGCGCCATCTAGAGGAAAACGACCAATACTCACCAAGTAAGAGAGACGATTAAATAAAATATCAGAAACAATTTTATTTGCTATATAACATAGTTTTTTAATACCTTCTAGGTCTCTGGTTTATTTCCCGTACTTATTTAAAATTGCTAATGTGGGCAGGCTTGAGGTCATTGTTTCGGAAACACGCTTTACTAGCGCGATGTAAAAATGCATAGTGACATCTACTGAAACAACGCCGAACCATCTGCTTGATTGCTTTTTAGAGCTACATCTGCTTTTTACAAGCTCCATCTAACGAAAACCGCTGGATTATTTTTCCCATATTAAGGAAAAAAGTACTAAGTGACATTTCATTAGGGTCATTACCCTGGCTCTTATTATCGGTTGTCAAGACTCGATCACTATGGGTCGCTGCGCCAACCTAGTTAGTTCAATAATACCTATTATTTTTCTCTCACAAGGGTTACAATTGTATAGGTACAGCACGTTGATTGACAATGCTTAAATAGTATGTGAATCCCACGAGGGAGAGACTGGTGGCTGATACAGGTTTCATAGGAAACCCGTGATACCAGCAGCATTCAAAGGTAGCACCTCAAGGTAATTAAAATTCTATATTGCACCTACGTACGAAGTCATCTCGAATACGCCTCCCAGATCTTTAACCCGCAGAACGCTGTTTACAAAATGCGTATCGAAGGTGTACAGAAAAGATTCTTACGTTATCTCGACTTTAGGGCACACCAGAAAACCAACGGTTATGATCACCGCTGCAAAAGATATCACTGCCTTCCACTCGAGAAGCGGCGCGATATCAGCGATTTGAGCTTCCTAATGAGTATAGCCAATGGATCCATTGACAGTTGCGAGCTCTTGTCCAAAATTGGATTAAGACAAAGCTGTTAGTCTTCCAAATAAATAAATAAATACAGGTCACCAGGGCTCCTTCCCCATGGTGTACAAGATAAAGTCAGTTGAGGTGTACAATTTGCATAGGTAGTAGCAAAGGTAGTAGGTAATTGTTAAGTTACAAATGTTGCAAGTTATTATAAGTTAAGCTGTACTCACCCGATTACCTCGGGCAGGTCCTTAGCCTGGCAGATCCACTTGTGGCCCAGGCTCTCGCACTTGTCGTACGCGTGTAACGTCACGGGCGCGTCATCCTGACCTCGGGACTCCACGATGGCGCGGTACAGCTTTAACAATGATGTTCATGATGACTAAATGATGATATTATTACGCACAAGGGTGGATCCAGGGGGGTGTTCATGTGGGTCATGACTCCACAAGGGTGGATCCAGGGGGGTGTTCATGTGGGTTATGACTCCACAAGGGTGGATCCAGGGGGGTGTTCATGTGGGTCATGACTCCACAAGGGTGGATCCAGGGGTGTGTTCATGTGGCTCATGACTCCACAAGGGTTGGGTCCAGGGGGGTGTTCATGTGGGTCATGACTCCAGGGGGGTGTTCATGTGGGTCATGACTCCACAAGGGTGGATCCAGCGGGGTGTTCATGTAGGTCATGACTCCACAAGGGTGGATCCAGGGAGTGTTCATGTGGGTCATGACTCCACAAGGGTGATCCAGGGGGGTGTTCATGTGGGTCATGACTCTACAAATGTGGATCCAGGGGGTGTTCATGTGGGTCATGACTCCACAAGGGGGTATCCAGGGGGGTGTTTATGTGGGTCATGACTCTACAAATGTGGATCCAGGGGGTGTTCATGTGGGTCATGACTCCACAAGGGTGGATCCAGGGGTGTGTTCATGTGGCTCATGACTCCACAAGGGTGGATCCAGCGGGGTGTTCATGTAGGTCATGGATCCACAAGGGTGGATCCAAGGGGGTGTTCATGTGGGTCATGACTCCACAAGGGTTGGGTCCAGGGGGGTGTTCATGTGGGTCATGACTCCAGGGGGGTGTTCATGTGGGTCATGACTCCACAAGGGTGGATCCAGCGGGGTGTTCATGTAGGTCATGACTCCACAAGGGTGGATCCAGGGAGTGTTCATGTGGGTCATGACTCCACAAGGGTGATCCAGGGGGGTGTTCATGTGGGTCATGACTCTACAAATGTGGATCCAGGGGGTGTTCATGTGGGTCATGACTCCACAAGGGGGTATCCAGGGGGGTGTTTATGTGGGTCATGACTCTACAAATGTGGATCCCACATGAAGGGTCAAGACTCCTCATGACTCCACAAGGGTGGATCCAGGGGGGGTGTTCATGTGGGTCATGACTCTACAAGGGTGGATCCAGGGGGTGTACATGTGGGTCATGACTCCACAAGGGTTGGGTCCAGGGGGGTGTTCATGTGGGTCATGACTCCAGGGGGGTGTTCATGTGGGTCATGACTCCACAAGGGTGGATCCAGCGGGGTGTTCATGTAGGTCATGACTCCACAAGGGTGGATCCAGGGAGTGTTCATGTGGGTCATGACTCCACAAGGGTGATCCAGGGGGGTGTTCATGTGGGTCATGACTCTACAAATGTGGATCCAGGGGGTGTTCATGTGGGTCATGACTCCACAAGGGTGGATCCAGGGGTGTGTTCATGTGGCTCATGACTCCACAAGGGTGGATCCAGCGGGGTGTTCATGTAGGTCATGGATCCACAAGGGTGGATCCAAGGGGGTGTTCATGTGGGTCATGACTCCACAAGGGTGGGTCCAGGGGGGTGTTCATGTGGGTCATGACTCCACAAGGGTGGATCCAGAGGGGTGTTCATGTGGGTTCCCTCCTGGTTTAGTCGTCGGTAACTCAGCGCTTGGGTGATTTTTTATGTATAAGTAAATACATAGTTTATTTATTTAATCATTATAATATACTTAATACTTGCCTACAGAATTCGTTTTGTTTAAGTATTTATGTCACTTGTGTTTAAATTTGTGTTCTGTGGTTTAATACTTTGTTTGACGGGAACGAACGCGTCCAAAATTTGACTTCCTCTTTTACACCTTATATAACGAAATCTATTTTTCTTGGTAGGTATGGTATGTGGTATTTTCATTCACCACAACTATGATATCTCTTTTTTTTTATTTATCTGGGTTAGCTGGCAGACGTCTGATATTATTACGTCAGCTATAGTAGTGGCAAAAACTACAATTAAGATTATTATATCTGCGCGATTCAAAGGACCTACAGCGCCATCTATCCACAGACTGGTGGACTACTACAGCCAGCACAGTTTTGCTTGTTTACCTTCAACCCTACAACAAAGGGCACGATGACGTCATCCTTGGCGTGGAGGATCAGCACCGGTAGCGTGTTGGCTCGCGCCAGGTGCTGGTCCGACTTGAAGGTGTGTTCTGCAGCCGACCGGAACGGGGACACGAAGGTGGCTTCGTAGTACGGCAGCCATGTTACTAGCTGTAACACAATACGCCATAATTTTTTACGAAAAAAAAACCACGAACTAAAAAGTGCTAAATAATATTTTTAACACATTAAATAACATTTTATAAAATCTAACTTAACATCCTTTTTCTGAATGAATGAAGTGTTAATGTGTGTTCGTGGTTTTTTTTTCATCACAAACCCCTTCCCCAATAAAGCTGGCAAATTAGTAGTTCTACCAAAAATACCATACATTAACATAAGCACTTCTTTTTGTCCTTCTCATGTTCATATGGTCATGGTCTGCTTCGGTTTACCTCATAATATTTATTTTATTATTATTTCCTTTTGTGTAACAATTAAACTGTATGGCTTGGTATGATGATGACACAACATTGTATGAAAGTTTGACAGTTAAAAAGAGTAACTGGCGAGTTTCTTACCGGATCTTCTTGACCAGAAACAACTTTCCGAGCCGGTGGTAGAATCGCATTATGTTTATTTATTTCTTTAGTATATTCTATGTATCAACATATATATGTATTAACATGTAAATTATACATAAGTACTTATAAATAGTTTTAAGTCATTCAAATGTATGACGATTTGTAAGTGCTGTGTACAAGCCTATGCAAATAAAGAATTATCTGACTTTGACATAATATTCTATGCCCAAAAGGTAACATGATTTAAAGGAAAATAGTGTATTTAAGAGACCTGCGGAGGTCAGTTCAAATTCAATTCGAGGCAAGCTTCGCCGTTCATCGGATATGTCGCTATTTCTGTTGCGCTAACGCGACCCTTACGTGAGAGTAGAAACAGCAAAATAGCTGTTTGAAATAAGAAAATTATGTTTTTTTTATGATATAGGTAGCAGGCGGATCACCTGATGCTAAGCGATTACCGCCGTCCATGGACACCTGCAACACCAGTGGTGTCACAAGTGCGCTGCTTACCTTTTTTGTTTTGTGTATACCAAATAATATGAATGGGCCGGCTCGACCGGAGTGATACCACGGCCTCACAAAAAACCAACGTGAAGCAGCATTCTGCTATGTTTCGCTGCGTGAGTGAGGGTACCGGAAGCCCAATCCGGGGGAAAGGGGGGTTTAAAGGTTGGCAGCGCACTTGTGACTCCACTGGTGCCGGGAGTGTAAATGGGCGGCGGCAATTGCTTACCATCAGGTGATCCGTTTGCTCGTCTGCCACCTATCACATAAAAAAAATGTAATCCCATATATTTTTAAGTTTAATGTTTTAACACAGACATATCTTGGAAAATACTTCCTTACGGTGAAAGGTATACCCCACTAGCGCCAATTGATTTTAATTGTTAGCTACTAAACTCAATCTATTTTAAACCACTTGGGCGCTTCAGTCTCTGGGTAAACACCTATACTATTTATTTAATAGTTATAGTTAGCTATTTGATCTGGTTTTGCACTCGAATTATGTATTACCGCCAATCGCGCGCCCACTTTAGGCGTGAATAATTTTTTTTTAGTACAAAAACAGACCTCACATTTGGGCATGGTTATTAAATAAATAGTATAAGTATTTGCCGAGAGACTGAAGCCCCGTAATTATTTAAAATATATTTGTTTTGGTAGCTAACAACTAAAAAGGCGTCGCTAGTGTGCCCTACCCGTCGCCTTAATTCGAGTAATAGAAATGAAACGTCGAGATATTTTCAAATTGAAAATTATTTTGGTATTACTTTTATACGGCAATTTGAAAACGATTCTAATAAACGACCCGTTTGGAACAGTGGTATTGAGAACTGCTTTTGGTCCAAGGGTCGCGGGTTCGGTCCCCGCACAGTACAAACATTTGTGTGCATGAACATGTCTGTTTGTATTGGTGTGGGTGTTTTCTATGTATTATAAGTACTCGTATATATTTACAAAAGAAAAGTATTATATGTATATATTTGTAATCGCACTGTTGATTCTGATATCCGTAACACAGGTGCTTGAGCTACATCTCTTGGAGTCAGATTAATGTATGTGATATTGTGAAATAGGATAGATCGATCGGAGTGGGAGACATTTTTAAAGGCCTATGTCAAGCAATAGACATAGGCCTATAGGACTGATGATTACGAAGATATTGGTGATTGTCATAGGGCCGGCATTATTATACCATACAAATATAGTAAGAAGATTTATTTATAAAAGCTAGGTACATTACTTTGGATAACGGATGCTTCGCCACCTCATCAGCCAAGTTGTTGAAGGGCGCTTCCAGGATAAGTCCCTTGGGCTGAGGCAGGGGAGTGCGCTCTAGCACCGAAGCCGACAGCTCCGGCAGGTTGCCGACCAGGTGCGAAGATATACCAGTTCCTGAGGAACAGAGCTACTATGGAATATCCGCTAGATGGCGTTAAATAAACGTTAGGTCCAACTATAGTCTGTATTTAGCTTGATTTTCTAATCAGACAGCTATTGGTGTCACAGAAAAATGATCTTTAGTACTATAGTTACATAGAATAATAACAAGACTAGAAACCTAGTCTGTGCCCACTGTTTGACGCAAGTCAAACGGAGCCGTACGGCTCCAGACGCCCGCATCGCTCCGCAGTCGTCAATGTCAATGCTTGTCAAACGCATCTCGCGAAAATTAATTAACTATGACGATTTGTGCGGTCAAATTTTGTCACAATGATTCTGAAAACCATAAGAAGTGTAATAACATCACTTTTCACAGATAAGCCTTCAATATTTCATAGTATGTTGTGTTTTATAAGCTAAAAATACAAACGATTTATTAAAATGCTCAGTGTTGCCTGATAATGAAAAAAATATTTTCCCCATTTCAACTTTTGTAAGATTTCATTGCTCCAACTAATTAATTTAATCGGTTGCTACTGATGTTTACAGCGTAAAGCAGTGTCTCTACTGTGTTTCGCTGCGTGAGTGCGGGTACGGGAAGCCCAATCCGGGAATGGGAGATTTAAAGGTTGGTAGCACTTGTGACTCCACCGAGTGTCACTGGACGGCGGCAATTTCTTACCATTAGGTGTTCTGTCTGCTCGTCTGCCAACTATCACATAAAAATAAACGTTATTTCCACACAGAGAGCCTCAAAGCCGGCCTCAAAGAGAAACTATTTGAAGAAACAGATACAGTGGCAAGGGCATTAAAATTGGAAATGCAAGGCTATAAAGCTCTAAAAAATAACATATTAAAAATAAATACGTAATGTACGTACAGTTATAAGTACTAAGTGCTAAAAATGATTTCAAAGCTGTAATTGACGAAGTTAAAGTAGTTTCAAAGTTGAATCCTTGAAAGTGCGGGAAAAACTATCGGTTTTTTTATCTGTATTTTTACTTGAAACTTTGATTGTAAATATCTCTGTAAGTTTTTGGTATTTTTAGCGATTTAATTTTTTTTATTTATATGTGTTAAAAGTACTGCTATTGTCATCTGCTTGTCCATGAACATAAATTAGCTTGAGTAGAACTGAGAACTTTTATATGTTGATAAATAAATAAGCAAGAATATTATGCAATTGGTTTATTCATTTAATAATAATTTTAAGATTTATGTAAATTGATGTGTTTCTGACAGTGCAATACACGGATCCACATTTTACACGAATTAAAACTCACCCTGATAACCATTAAAATAAGTAGGTAAGCTCTTTATTTATTTATTTCTTATTCATTATTGTATGTCAATTTTATAATCACAGTTAGGTAGATACTTGTAAGCGTTGTTCTAGGTTCTATTAAAAACAGTAGTTACTGCAATAACCATTTCCCATGTGTTAGGGAAATATGTTGTGACTGGTAACATTAATAAGCATTTTTATGTTGATACTACGTACGTAGTACCAACTTGAAAAACCAAATTTGTGCTTCAAATTTGAGGTGACAGCAGTAAGGAAACTATCCTTCTAGTCTTGTTATTATTCTAAGTATAGTTATAAAAATGACTGCCTCGGTGGCGCTGCGCAAAAGGTCCCGGGTTCGATTCCCCGATCGGGCCGAAATTGTACCTAAGTTTTCAGTAAAGAAATTTTTAGTGTCAGCCCGGAGTCTGGAAGTTGGCGGTCTTGTACCCCCGTGCCTCGGAAAGCACGTTAAGCCGTTGGTCCTGCGCCCGATCCCTCTCCGGTCGTGTCACAGTAGTGTCCCATCGGAATATGTGGGTAAGGGAATAGAGAGTGCACTTGTGTTTGCGCACACACTTGAGCACTATAATATATCCTGCGTTCGTGGCCGATGGTTGAGATTGGCCGCCGTAGCCGTAATCTGTTGGAGGATTATAAAAATTGGTTGAATGTACCTTATGTTCATTGAAATAAAGGTCAAGTGACATCTGTCATTGTATTAGTTGTTTTATACGTAACGTATGGACTTTACGCCTAAAAAACGCGGGCTGGCGGAGCACGGCGTCGTCTGCTGGGGCCGGGCTGTGAAACTTGTGTGGGTGTCCGAAGATTCTAATATAATATCGTATTAATTCCCGTCTTGATTAATTATAGTTCATAACGCAACGCGAAAATCTAAAAAACTATTAGTGGATACTCTGTTCATTGGGGTGACTCACTGTGAAATGGCCGTCAAAACATCTCACCTAAAGAATGACCCCAGACGAATATAGGGGGCTTCGCCTGCCCCCCTTCCACGGTGTTGTGTAGCCACTCGTAGACCACCAGGGAGTCTTCTACCACTCCATCCTCAGACGGGCTGAGGTTCGTCGAGTCTCCGTATCCTGGAAATAAATTTTATCATGCCGTACTTTAGCTAAAAGGCCGCTAAATAACAAAAAATAGTTTTGAGTGTCTCTTTACGAATCATCTAAGCGTACTTTTGCTTTTTAGAAGTGCTAATTAGCCGCCTTATACGTTGTAAAGTAAATGTTTTAAACTTGCATAATCACTAACATTAGAATAGTTATTCACGAGATTTCTACCATGTACCTTATTTTTGTACGCACGGATTAACTCATTCGTTACTCCGTGACCATGGCGCTTGCAACTACGCCGAAATATCGGTAACTCAAAAATAAGCTAGGTACGGTACAGGGAATAAAAAGGTTCGTCACCTTAAGGTAACTTTTCGCTTGCACGGCAAGAATCAGTTATACCAAAGTACCTTTTTAAAAAAATCTGCCAACCTTCTTTAAATTTTCTTTACATCAAAAGGAATCAATGTTGCTACAAGCAAATCTGAACTTTATGATCTAACAGTTAATCATAATTTTCAGTGCAACAGGTATTACTCTGATATGAGCACTTATTACCTTTCGTAGCATATCAATGTACATGGTAGAAATCTCGTAAATAACTATTCACTTCTCGCTCGCACACTATTTGCGTCTATACTCACACCTCACGAGTGCGAGTATAGGCGCAAATATGTGTGCGAGCGAGAAGTGAATAGATGCGCCGCCATTTCTTATCCCATTCTTTATCCGCACAGGTTGTAAAAACATTTACAACCCGTGCGGATAAATAATGGGATCAGATATGGCGGCGCATCTATTCACTTCTCGCTCGCACACTATACTCGCACCCCACGAGTGCGAGTATAGACGCAAGATGCGCCGCCATTTTTGATCCCATTCTTTATCCGCACAGGTTGTAGTATGAAGCTGCCTTAATTTAAATAATATGAAATAAATTAAGTATTTTTCCGTATTTTATTTTTCTCATAAAGTATTGAGTACAATCACTTGAAATAACGTCATCATCATCAGCCCATTTAAGTCCCCACTGCTGGGGCACGGGCCTCCCTCAATCACATGAGGGGTAATTGCCATACTCACCACGCTTGGCAGACGGGTTGGCGAGGGTTTTGATATAAATGCAGAGTTTTCCTTCTCTGGGTGCTGATGATCATGCCAGCAGCTTTACCTTAGTCGCCTTTTACGACACCTCGGTAAGAGTGAGGGTGGCCTATTCTACTCTGCCGGAGACCACACGGCGTGAAATAACGTACAACACTTTATTATAAAGTACGGGTGGCAACCCTAGACACTACGCAATAATAAAGAAATTATAATGTTGTACCTCGATAGTCGAATGCTATAGTGTGAAAATCCATCTTTTGGAAAAATTTGTACAACTGTATTCTATGTGATGCTGCCCGAGAATTGGAGTTTCCTGAAACCAAAATAATTCATATCATACCTACATTTAAGTAATAAAAAACCACTTACAAATACTTGGCATATTAGAGGCTCGACCGGAGGGATACCACGGCCTCACATAAAACCGGGGTGAAACAGCCTGCGGTGTGTTTCCCCGAACGAGCTAGGGTCCAGGAGGCCCAATCCAGGGAGAAAAGGGTGTTGCGGGTGTTCATGGGCGACGGCAATCCCTTACCATCTGATTTCCTGGCTCCTATCACATTAAAAAATGGCCATTTCCACAATGAGGAAACTGATAAAAACCAGTCTTGTGCGGACTTTGGTCTTCTCGATATTTATGTACGGCTCCGAATCATGGTCTATCCACGCAGCTGATCGAAAGAAAATAGAGGCCTTTGAGACGTGGTGTTGGAGGAAAACGTTACGCATACCTTGGACCGCAAAAAGAACCAATAGATCAATTCTCGACCTACTGAAGATCAAAACCAGACTGTCGACTATCTGTTACCAACAGAGTACTAGGTTACTTCGGCCATATCACCCGGAGACAGTCCGACAACTTGGACAAGTTGCTTATTGTGGGGAAGGTCAATGGTGACAGACGAAAGAGGCCGTTCACCTCTTCGTTGGTCAGACCAAATAACGGATGTAACCGGACTCACTTTGCTGATTGCCTTAAGACAAGCCGAGGATAGGGAAGAATGGAAAGACCTTGTCACCGCCTCGGTAAAGGCATTTCAAGAAAGGCACGACCTTCATCAATGAAAAAAAAGAAGAGAAATCACATTAAAACACCATTACCATGACAATACAGCATAATAGGCGTCTTAGAGTTAGCTAATTCTTCATCTAGTATTCTATTCAGTTCTTCCTTATCGGCGCTCTGCTCGAAGCTGCCCTTCAGTCTTTCGTATACAGTCTTCGGTAAGATGTGCCATATACCTGTAAAAATACAAAAACCTATTAGTATAGTCCGTGCTAAATAAACTTACACAACATGTCACACCATCCCACCAATGCACTTCATGTTGCACCGCTAAACGGGCGAACGTATTTCCCATACAAACGTAATACCAAGATAATTTGCAATTTGAGGATCTCGACGTTACATTGCTGTTATTCGGATTAAGGAAGTATTTATCTATGTCTGTGTTAAAACATTTTCATACAAATAAATACCTACTTAAAAATATATGCGAATACAATTCGTAAATTTTTCGACGTTAACGTCTTATATTCTGCCTGTTAGTTTTATATTAAAACGCAATTAATCATTATGTTAATTTAACAGAGACACAGCTTGTATTGTGTAGTTACACAATGTTTTAAGGAAAATCAAAATACAATCAAGTTTTTTTAATCAATTTTGGTATTCGCAAATACACTCAATTTTCTTACTAATTTCAAACAGCCATCTTGCTGTTTCTACTTGCACGGAAGGGTCGCAGGTGGCGCGACAGAGATAGCGAGATGTCCGAGTTGACTCGAAATGAATTTGAACTGACCTCCGCAAGACTCCGTGGTACGAGATTGACCAACACAAACATTTACTATCATCTTTGTTCATCTGGCGCTTCTCACGCTCGCTTCGCTCGCTCGTGCTATGCGATAATCACCTAGCCACCACCTCCTAAACACCTAAGGAGAGCGACGAGGAGACGAGATCTAGGATGAGCCGTTATGTTCCTCATTTTATCACGAACTAGGATTTTAAAACTCTCATCTTGGCGCGCACCAAGAGGTTTGGCTCCTCGTTCCTGCCCCGAGCCATCAAGACATGAAATGCCCTACCAGCTCATGTGTTTCCTCCTTCATACAATCCGGGGTCTTTTAGGCGGGGCGTGAAGCGGCATCTCAGCCGGCCATCAGGGTGAGGAAGGCAGACTCAATGGGTACTTTGTTAGTTCTTTTGTGCCTGTCAACCTCATATTTGGATTTCACGGCCGCTTACCATCAGGCGGAGTGAGGTCATCCTGATTGGCCTTTCTATAAAAAAATAAATCTTTGCGAGTAGTTCTTGCCGAAAGTGGTTGTGTCGAAAGCCGCCACTTTGGAGGCCAGGGTTCATTTAGACCATGATTCAGGACTTGTGGGATACTAGTAATTACAATTAAGGTACTGCCGTCTAACTTTCGCAACCCTTTAACAGGGGAACCAGACCAACTGAAAGATTTTAAACTAAGTGACATGGACATATAATATAAGAACTCACCAATCTTAACAGTGCAGTCGTCTACTTTAGAATGGTACTGCACGCTAAGATTGCGGCCTCCGTCGATGCCGCTGGAGGCTGGCTCATCGTAGTCTATGTACAGAGGCCATTGTACTGGAATGTAAAATAAATAAATTTAAGGAGCTTATCGCAGTACAAAAGAAAATTAAATTTGTAAATACAATTATAATAAAAATATTATCAGAGTATTTGCTAGACTAATAGGAGTACAGATGAGATGTCTGGTTATCGTAAGGGTGGTGGATCAGATTTTTGCTTATTTTATAATTAGGAAATTTTGTTCCAAATTTACCAAATAAGAAAGAAGAAAGAAAATACATTATTGACCAACACAACACAAATAAATACAGTAGGCATAACACGACACGATACAGATACAAAGAGTATATGCGATACGAGAAGAGATGGTGTGGTTGTGTGTGGTCAATCAGGTCACGACCTCAGCATTTGCCGCTACGGCATTATCTGCGGTGCCGCAGCAGCGCTGGTATTCTGGTGGGACCTGGTTGCGAGTGAGTGTAAATAAATAACTATGTTTCAATTAAAACGTTCTGTAACTGTTTACAGTTCAATAGATGGAACGGGTTGGTTCACTGCTAGTTTAATCAATTAAAAAACGGAATAATTACAGATACAGATTGTATACAACAAATTTAAATTTACAAGCGAATTGCTATCACACCATTTCGTATCTCTTATGGTTTATGAATGCAACTGGTATATTCCTCGTTCATTTTGGGATGGTTTCATTGTAAGCCACCTGATTTTGTCTTGTTACATCAAGAATTACAAACTCTTACCAAAATTAGCAAATATCAGGCTCCTTCTGAATGTTTTGGAGTATCTAAAGATGAGTGGCACGACGGCCACGTGGAACACGAACAGACCAGCTGTTATAGACGCACCAAGTACTAGCACCCTGGAAACAGAATTAAAACCAAAGATGAACTAGACTGTAAACAGATTAAAACAAAATCATACATTATCGTGATACCTGGTAGTATAGTGCTGTGTTTAGCTGCGTGAATGAGGGTACCGGAGGCCCAATCCGGAGGAAAGGGAATTGAAGGTTGGTAGCGCACTTGTGACTCTACTGGTGTCGCGGGTGTCTATGGGCGGCGGCAATCGCGACCAATCAATCCAAACCATCAGGCGATCCGTCTGCTCGGCTGGCACCTATCACATATAAAAATAATGTCCGGTAAATTTATAAAATTTAAAGCGCGGAAACTTACCCAAGAGTATAAATAGGCACACAGATGAGAATCCCTTGCAAATCTACCTTAGATACCATTTTTGAAAAATACACTCGCTAACTGAGAACAACAATATTAGAACACAACGAAAACAAACGTGTTAGTTAAACTAAATAAACTATGATTAAAAAATTAGCACAATAAGTAATAAAACTTACTATTTTTTACGCAAAATAACAAATAAAATAAATAAAAACAGGATTATAGGCGTGCAAACTAATAACACTATCTTACACAAAGAACAAAGTAGTTTTTCACAACTAACATTTTAATCAACGAATTAATCCAGCCAATTATCGGGATTACGATTAATTTGTGATAATTTATGATAATTTAAATCGGCTTGATGATTTTTGCACCTTCGAACTTTTACGCGATTCGACAGTTTTTGTCATCATGACATCATGTCAATTTGTGACAATGACTTTGACATAACACCGCTACCTATTTCTATCTTCTTCAGTGAAATATGAATTTCGTTTGTTAAAAAGAGATGACATGATGTGGCATATTCTAAAACTCTGACTCTTTATTAAATTACCAGCAAACTGGGCATGTTCTATACACATTGGTATTTTTCTATACTTTGGAACTTTCCCTCTTAGATAACTGGAAAGGATGAATGAGACCTTTTTTGATCAAGGAGGTCACACACTTGACACTGTGCTCTGAGAAACTGTTTGATCTACTCTCTCTCTACTCCATAGAGTAAGACAGCATTCAGCATTTACGAAAACTGGAGCCTTACTCCAGTTTTCGTAATAAATTATACTCTATTAGTCTGTGAATACTGCAGATTACGCGTGTGTAATAGGTATTAGTCGATCATCATCCTAGAATGTCTTTTTCAGTTGCGTTGTGTCTAAAGCTGTCTTTCGGGTTGTTACACTTAAACCAAGATCCAAGATTTGTTACTTAAGTCTGGTATCTATTATCAATGTTTTTTTTAATGTCATAGGTGGCCGACGGATCGCCTGATGAGTCAAAAGTGCGCTGCCGACATTTAAAACCACCATACCCCTGGATTGGGCCTCCGGTACCGTCACTCACGCAGCGAAACACATCACAATGCTGCTTCACGCCCGCCTATCACTTCGGTCGAGCCATCCATTCATGCCGAAGCGTGGCTCTCCCACAATCGATTTGAAATATCCAGAGGCGCATCGATCGAACCTTACGACTTTTTGTTTAGGAGGCGCACGTTCTTATTCACTGAGCTACTATAGCTTTGTAAGTAGATACTTATACTTACTTATAATTGTTTTCATAAAAATAAGGTAAAGAAAGACAGACGACAAAACTAGTCGAATAATATCCGATAGCGCTGGGTTTACACTTGACCTATAAGCTCAAGATAGGAGTTGGTAAGGTCAATATTGAATGTTTAATTAGTAATATTATGCTATATCTTTGACGTTCGTCTTTACTCGATTATTTGCGAAATAATATCGTCATTATAAAGACTAAAGTCATGGTATCCCAGTGTATAAGAAAGAACGTGCACCTTCTAAACGGGAGGTCGTAAGTTCGAAACCTTGCATGCACCTCTGGATTATTCAAATATATGTGCGTATTTCTACCACTAGCTCGGTGGTGAGGGAAAACGTGTATGATTCAGTTGGTTAAGCAACCTGGGTCCTCTACGTTGGGAAAGGGAGTGTAGGATACCTTTTTTTTCCTCTCTAACTACCTCCAACATTGTCGGAGCCTATGTTCACAAGTTTTGTTTTCTACTCTTTCATACCAGTTCTCGCTTATATTCCTCTCGCACTTGCATTCTTCATTCCTATTCTTTCTTACATTCATCCTCTTTTAACCTTGAGGTCGGGAGAGGACCATCTATCTTGTATCATGTTTGCTTTATCTCTAACTATATCTATCTTACTGTAGGATACCTTGCAGTACCTACGATGGACTGACGATTTGACAAGGATATTAGTATGGTTGGTGTAAGCTGGATGTAGACTAAGCAAGATCGGGATAGTTGGCGCCTTTTGGTCGTAAAACCATGTTCATAACACGACACGACGACCCAGGATAGGAATCAAGCCTACATCTTTGCTCAAATTCGAACCTATAGGAGTAACCTCCCTTATAGAAGACGCGCGTTCTTATCCACTGTAAGTAAAGGTTTATAAAAAGTATGAAACAAAAAGACAACGCTATTTTATTTTACGATAGTGATCGCTAAATCAATACGTAAGTATACCCACTTAACATTAAACATTTACTCATTCACAAGCAGAAGTGTCTATGTTTAAATTAGTGCGCAATTAATTATATATCCGTCAACAAATAAAATAAAACCACAGGAAAAGTAAACATGATTCTAAAGTTTGCATTTAATATTATTTCCTATAATTTGTGACGCTGAAATTAGATTAGAAGTGACAGTTGCACCGAAAAAGAATGAAGTTAAAGTGGAATATAGCGGTGAAGATAACAAACTAATAACAGATCATGAAATTGAACTATTCAATATCAGTATTAGCAATCTTAATCGTGCTATCAGAGTAGAGATGGGCAGAGTGCCAGATGGAGTTTATTTAAAAGATCCTACGCCTTACGGAAATCTCTTCCACAAGTACAAATGGCCGGAAGTAAGAAGAAATTTACGTGTGTACAATTTTGAAATTGAAGATGTGATAACTAAAGAAGAAGTATTGAAAACACATGAACATGATAACAATTCTACAGAAAATACTATGTCCGAACGATCTTTGATAGCCAATGTAGAAGATAACGTGTATTCTGAATGGTCTGCGAAAGGTTTGCCTGCAGAAGATATATTCTACAATTTTACAATCAACTTTGCGAACAGCTCTTTAGAATATGAACGTAAGTGGAGGGATCGCGGTTTGAAGGCATTTTTTACGCAGATCGGTCAAGCTGATAGTAGAACCATAACCCTCAAACCTGGGAAGGGGATTGTAAAGAAACTGAAGGCATTGAAAACTATTATAGTTTTACATGTGGATTACAGAGCAAGTCTCACAGGAAACTTGATTGCGGATTATGAGAATTTGTATGGCAAATATCACTTTTATGCTCCGACGATAAATAATATAATGAGGGCAGGTGGGTTGGTCAATGAGATAATGACGAGGGAGAGGATAGAGATACGGTGTTATACAGACCCAAAGTTAGAAATCTTCGATCGTGATTCGGGAGCTCCTTTGAGGTTCCGTAGAAGGTTGTTGTGGAAGAATTTAGATAGGCTGTGGGTTACCAAGCCGTAATTTGACATATACATTTGGTTCAATAAAAATTGACATTTGAAAGAAAGAAAATTTTATTATTTTGGACATCACAACTCTATATAGGTACGAGTACAACGTCAGATTCAGAAGTACAAACAAAATGAATACAGAAAAAAGAACAAAGCAAAGAAAAAGCAAAATGATAAGGATACAAATACCAGGCACCAGGCAGCGCATATATATTGTGTTGAGACTTGTGACTAAAACATAAATGGCCCTCACTCAAGCCCTCACTCAGCCTGTGTCATGGCCCTGAAAAAGCTCATGACGCTGATTTTCAGTAGGGCCAGCTGAGTGAGTGCCACGGACGTTAACCTTGTGTGTCTTGTGTACATTTGACAGTTTATAGTAACCCAAGCATGTACGCTATATATTACAGTTACCGTCTCTTTGTGAATTGATATTGAACTCCATACCCCTTTTATTAGAAAACGCAATCTAAATTTATTACCGTACTAAAGCTCATATCATCTTGTTCCAACACGCAATGTTAAAAGGGGCTGGAACCAGTTTAGTTCCGGAACTTTTCTTAGATCGACATTTGTATAAGGAGATAAAAAAATCTAACTTTAAAGACTTTTAATTTATTTTTAGTTGTATATGTTTTATGTAACTAACAAATTCAAATGTTTTGGAACTTGTCGGATTTTTCTTTCTATTTATCTTTATTTAAAAAAAATATTCATTTCTTGACTCTGATTAGAGCTCAAGTAAAAATATGTTACTTGATATGTAATAAGCGGTATACCTACAGGCAGACGGATGACCTGATGGTAAACGATTGCGGCCGCCCATGGACACCCGCAACACCAGTGAAGTCACAAGTGCGCTGCCAACCTATAAACCCCCCTCTGGATTGGGCCTCCGGTACCCTCACTCACGCAACGTAACACAGCACAGTGCTGCTTCACGCCGGTTTTCTGTGAGGCCGTGGTAATCGTGGTATCACTCCGGTCGAGCCGGCCCATTCATGCCTAAGCGTGGCTCTCGCATGGTTAATGTGAACCAAAGGAAAAGTACCTACTTAGAAGCCTTACCGGGAACCGAACTAACTACAACACTTATCACTCCCATCCACCAGACTTAGGTCAAGGCGACAAGACAATAAAGCGACCAGCGACTGATGGCCTGTCAGCGCAAGCTGCGCTTGGGCAACAAAAGATCGAAGTATATTGGTCTATTATCATAATGGCTTCGAGTTGTCGCCGTTGTCGTGTGTTGATGGCCTTACGAGCTAATTAAGGCAGATGACACAATGGGCTGGTAAAAGTTAACTGAGGGTTAGGCTTGACTAACTGATTAAACGGACTGACGAGTAAGGTTAGTTAGTTAAGTGTCGCCTAATAAATAAATATAAATAAATATTTCACAACATCACATCCATTGATCTGACACCGAGATAGGTAGGTAGCTCAAGCACCTGTGTTACGGATATCAGAACCAATAGCGAATTACAAGTATAATATTTAATACTTTTCTTTTGTATATACATACTTATAATACATAGAAAACACCCAGACCAATACATACATGTTCATGCACACAAAATGTTTGTACTGTGCGAGGATTGAACCCGCAACCCTTGCACCAGAGGCAGCCTTCACTAAAACTGATCCATCAAACGGGTCGTCAAATACAATAACTATCTATATTTGACTGTGTGAGAGCCACGCTTCGGCACGGAATCGGCCGGCTTCGACCGGAGTGACACAGAAACCGGCGTGAAGCAGCACTGTGCTGTGTTTCGCTGCGTGAGTGAGGGTACCGGAGGCCCAATCCGCCCAATCCGGGGGAAAGGGGGGCTTTAAAGGTTGGTAGCTCACTTGTGACTGCTGTCACGGGTGTCCATGGGCGGCGGCAATGATGAATGAATAAATAAATATCTGATCTAAATATATGAGAAATCTGAAATAAATATATGGGAATGATCTTTATTGTTCTGAAAAGGCTTAACATAATTTACAAAGGCACTGATTGCCGCACTAGGATTCCCTGTGAAACAAATCGTAAATCGCAAATAGTGGAGACAACCTTCTTAACCCATAGTTAAGAAGTTAACCTTGGTCGGCACCACTAATCCGATATGCATCTCAATTAGAAGATCACGCACGCTGTCATCTCACTTCCAATGCTGAGCCAAAATCATCCCTATTACTTTGACAAAAAACCTCTATTTAATTAATTGTATTTTAACTGAATCTCTCGCGTGTCTTAGATTTTGCAAATGTTTATACGATTTTGAATTTTCCTTGCCCTTAATTTGTTACATCCTTTTTGGCAAAGCGTGAAGGACGATTTAATTGAAGGTTTGATATGGATCACATGTTCTATATTATTATTTGGATAGCTTAGGGGCCGTCCATTAATCACATAATCTTTTTTTACCATTTTTTAAGCCCCCCCTCTCCCCTTGGTGATACGTAGTGAGGTTTAAGACTAGGGTCTGTTTTTGTACTAAAAAAATTGATTCACGCCAAAAGTGGCCGCTTTTGGCGATAATTCAAAATTCGAGTGCAAAACCAGATCAAATAGCTAACTATCCCTATTAAATAAATAGTATTGGTGTTTACCGAGAGGCTGAAGTCCCGAAGTTGTTTAAAATAGATCTGGTTTAGTAGCTAACAATTGAAATCAATTGGCGTCACTAGTGGAGTATACCCTTCACCTTAAAAGCTAGGTATACAGAGATACAATGTACAATTTATTTTGTAAAAGAAAGATTGCTAAACGTCCAAAAAGCATTTGTAGTTGCCTACATTACTTAAATGCCAATAAGTAGACCAGTCCACCCATATTTGTGGCACTTTTCACTTAATTTGGAACTCTATGTGTTGAAAAATTGGAGAAATTTGACAGATTTGGGTGGGTCGATGTGTTGACATCTGTACTAGTTGTAGGGCACACCATATTGCTCTACATGATTTATCTCAGCTATTCACAGACGTATGGAATACCAGGTTGATCGTAACATTCACCTCGTCACAGTATAGACGTACAACAGTGAACTTCTTCCGCTTAAAATCCCATTTCTATCATCATATCACGACATATCACGTTGACCACTCCGGACGACCAACGCCTATTTGACTAGCATTTTTGCAACCCTTAGAGTGGTCCCGACTCGACCCACTTAAAAATGGCTATACCTTCGTTCTGAATCATTATTTCAACAATTCATCATCATCATCATCAGCCCATTTAAGTCCCCACTGCTGGGGCACGGGCCTCCCTAAATCACATGAGGGGTAATTGCCATACTCACCACGCTTGGCAGACGGGTTGCTGGTGATCTGGGTGCTGATGATCATGCCAGCAGCTTTACCTTAGTCGCCTTTTACGACACCTCGGTAAGAAAGAGGGTGGCCTATTCTACTCTGCCGGGGGCCACACGGCCAACAATTGTTTCTGACATTTGTCTCACACCTACAATACGGGGATTAACACGATATTTATTATGTGCACTCACATATTTGGCTCGACGTTTCTGCGACGTTACAGCAGCCGTGGTCACGAGCGGACTTAATAAATATCGTGTTAATCCCCGTATTGATACATTGTACTTATAATGCAACGCGAAAATCTAAAAAACTATTTGTCTCACACCGTTTAAGTCCTCACTGATGGGATAAATGGTACAAATACGCATGTAGGTTTGAAAATATTGACTGTGACTGACTGTGATGTACAGACTGTGTTGTATTTCGCTACGTGAGTGAGGGTACCGGAGGCCTGTTCCGGGGGAAAGGGGGTTTAATGGTTGGCAGCGTACTTGTGACTCCACTGGTAATCTCGGGTGTCCACGGGCGGCGGCAATCACTTATCATTAAGTGATACGTCTGCTCGTCTGCCACCTATCACATAAATAAATACATTTAGTCTTAGGTAGGTGGTTCACTCGTGCTTTTAATAACTTGAAAAGAATGTCAATGATTGTATATCCATGCTAAGCTCCTTTAAAGGGGAGGTAAAGCTGACTCACTGTTGTTTTTTTGTTGTGAATAGTGCATTGTCGTATGATCACTTATTACTTAGTTCGTTTTATACCGAATACAGTTCTAAAATCGTTCGTGAGAATCTCATGCAGTATGAATGTTCATAAAACTTTATGTTGATGAACATAACATGAAATGGCGACTGCAAAGTATGTAAGGAGACGAAACCTTTAAGATAGATAGAAACATTTATTCACTGAAAATACGACACACCACATTTTACAGATAACAGCGGACAAAACAAATATAATTATATAATATTTAAACAAACAAAAAATTAAACAAATACAAACTAAAACAACAAGCGAAAAAATTCTAAAAAAAAACTAGGGAAAAAAATTAAGAGAGGGAAAAAAATTATTAAAGTAATAATAATACAGCTTCTCAAGCAGGGCGATAAGTATTTGCGTACAGGAGTCCAATTCTCGGGCTCAATACTCAATACTTAATCATTTATTGCAAAACCATAATGTACAATAAGATGTTACAATAGTAATGGAACAATGTTATGGACCCTGTCGGGCACGCAAAATTTGGTTTAGGAGAGAGGAAGCGCTTTTATAATAAACTTTAATTTGAATTAAATCATTTGGAGAAACCTATATATGTATGATCAGCAAAATATTCATTAGTGTTGTAGTAACTTTTATCAATTAGGTAGTTCTTTAATTTTTTAATAAATATTTTATCATTTTTTTCGTTCTGTAGTATGTCTGGTAATTTGTTATATATTTTTACAGAGAAACTGAAGGTGCTTGTGGAATTTAATTTAAGGCGGGAATTTGGTAGAGCTAATTTACTTTTATTTCTTAATGTGTATTTACATTGTACATCTTCGCGTTTTGTATAAAATTCTTTAAATTTACGTACAAATTTGCACATTTCGAAAATGTATAAGCAGGGCAGAGTTAATATTTTGTATTTAACAAAAAATGGTTTGCAGGTATCTCTTTGGTCTATATTTGCAATGATCCGGACTAACTTTTTTTGGAGGATGAACAGGGAAGCTGCGTCTGTACTGTTGCCCCACAGAATGATACCATAGCTCAACCAAGCGTGCGCGTAAGCATAGTATGTAGTTAGTGCAGTCTATGTTTGTAGTCTTTTTAATTTCACACAACGCATAGCTAAAGCTCGATAGTTTGGATATCATTCTGTGGACATGTGGTTTCCAATTTAGATGGGTGTCTATGTCTATACCAAGTAATCTAAATTTGTTAACAGGTTCCAGTAAATTGCCGTTGTAGTTAAAATTTAAATGTAATTTAGTTTTTTGATGTGGATGAAAGGACATGATCTTAGTTTTTGAAAAGTTTATTTTTAAATTATGGTCGGTCAGCCAGGCTGAAGTTTGGGTAAGCAAAGAATCAAGTTTCTGGTATATATCAGTATTATTTTGGCATGAAGTTAATAGAGAGATATCATCTGCGAATAGGACGCATGTTTCGTCTATTGCTTTGGGAAGGTCGTTGATGTAAATTAAAAATAACAGACATCCAACGACACTTCCTTGGGGTATAGAAGCATTTATTATCTTACAGTCAGAGCGCACGGATGAGATAATATTGGCGGTGGAGTCAAAATGTTCTATCTCGACAAATTGTTGTCTGTCCTTAAGATATGATGCAAACCAGTCATGGGCAGACCCCCGTATACCTAACCCGTACAGTTTATTTAATAATATGTGGTGTTGCACGCTATCATATGCCTTCGTCATATCCAGGAGAATGCCCACTCCATATCGCTTACTATCTAATATTTTTACTATCTCATTAATATATTTGTACACAGCTAAAGCAGTGGATCGGCTTTTCCGAAATCCATTTTGAGCCTCGTCAAATATATGGTATTTTTCGAAAAACTTATTGACGCGATTACACATGGCCTTCTCGAAAATTTTTGACGCAGTTGGTAATAGGGCAATCGGACGGTAGTTACTCGGGTCTATTTTGTATCTTTTTTGTGCACTGGTTTTACTATGGCTTTTTTAAGTTGTAACGGGAAAGTTCCTTCATTGAATGATTGATTTATTTTTGAAAACATGGCGGATATCACCTGAAAACCATACAAAAAAAACCATGTTTTAGTGATATATGTCGTATGAAAATAAATGTCACGAGCCCGAGAATAGGGTATTTGACTAAGCTCGAGATTTTACAAAATATAAATATTTTATCAAAATATAGGTAATTATGTGCGAATAGCAAAAATTTATAAGTTTTGATATATATTCTCTCTCTCTGCATTTATACAAGTTTTGATATAAATGCAGAGTTTTCCTTCTCTGGGCGCTGATGATCATGCCAGCAGCTTTACCTTAGTCGCCTTTTACGACACCTCGGTAAGAGTGAGGGTGGCCTATTCTACTCTGCCGGGACCACACGGCTTCCTATACATATAATACTTTTTTTTTAAATACATACTTATACTAATATAAACACACATGTTCATGCACACAAATGTTTGTACTGTGCGGGGATTGAACCCGCAACCCTTGGACCAATGGCAGCGTCACTACCACTGTTCCAAACGGGTCGCCAACTTTTGAATGTGAACATGTTTACCACTGGTTCGGAATGTAATTTTTTTGTCAAGTCTCTATATATTTTGACAATTTGCATTTTGCAAATGTATGGGAATGACACATTGACATCTGTCAGTTTACTTCGTCTAATTAAAATTCTGACTTATAGGTGTTTTTTTTTTATATATGAGAGGTGGCAGACGAGCAGACGGATCACCTGATGGTAAGCAATTCCGCCGCCCATGGACACCCGCAACACCAGTGGAGTCACAAGTACGCTGCCAACCTTTTCCCCGTCCCCCCCATTGGGCCTCCGGTAACCTCACTCACACGGCGAAACACAGCGCAGGCGCTGCTTCACGCCGGTCTTCTGTGAGGCAGTGGTATCACTCCGGTCGAGCCGGCCCATTCAGGCCTAAGCAAGGCTCTCCCACATTTTGTAATGATAAGATAACTTTTAAACACGCAGCTTAAAGAACGGATACCAGATGAGGAAAATATTTCTGACGAGAGTAGAATGAGAGAGTAGAGTCAACCTTTTTGAGATTTCTAATATGGCTGGTAATGAGATGTACCGTTCCATATAGATAAAGCATGGTCCGGTTTGGGGGTGTCCTTAATTAGAGGATTAGTGTCGGTTTGTATCTGGGTCACGGGTTCGATTCCTGCACTTTGTAATAATTGCCGATATTTGTCCTGTGTGGCTACTTGAGCGTGTGAAGCCCAGGGTACGCTTAGACTATGATTCAGGATTTGAAGTCTGGTAATTTCAATCAAGCTTCTACCTTCAAGAGAAGAGCGTACTCCTTTTTAAAAAGGCCGGCAACGCATTAGCGATCTCTCTGATTTCGCGGATGTTAATGGGCGGCGATGATTGCTTTCCATCAGGTGACTCGCTTGCTCGTTTGTCACCTCTAGCATAAAAAAAAAAATACCATCTGAACTTCGCAGAATCATTAGCACACATTAGCAAATTAGTGATCTCTCTGATTTCTTGATCCTGTCGGCGTCGTTTCACGCTGGTGTCCCATCAGAATATGAGGGTAAGGGAACAGAGTGTGCACTTGTGTTCGCACACACTTGAGCACTATAATATATATCCTGCCTACATGGTTGATCGTAGAAATTGGCCGCCGTAGCCGTAATCGATTGGGAATTAAGTCTGGGAATTTGATTTTTTTTTATGCTAGAGGCGACAAATGAGCAAGCGAGTCACCTGATAGAAAGCAATCATCGCCGCCCATTAACATCCGCGAAATCTGAGAGATCGCCAATGCGTTGCCGGCCTTTTTAAAAAGGAGTACGCTCTTCTACTAAATTCTATCGGATACATTTTGGAGAGTGCGCCACGGAACTGTACAATTCCATTGGAGCATCTCCGTTCTTCCACTACTCCACCAGGCAGACCCTCAATCGACACCGGTACATGGTAGAAATACCAAAAGTCCGCACAAAGAGGTTTGAATCCTGTTTTCTTATTCGTACTGCGAAACAGTGGAATCAGTTGCCTGAAGAGGTGTTCCCTAGTGGCTACAATTTGGGGGTTTTCAAAGCGCGAGTGAATAGGTATCTTCTAGGTAATCGTGCTACATCTTAGACCATATTATCACTTACCATCAGGTGAAATATGGTCAAACGCTTACCTATCTACAGTAAAAAAAAAAAAAACTAAAATTATTTTCCGCATTTTGGGTCGCTGAGCTATGGAGCTAAGTAGACTAGCATATTCTCTACAAGTCCGGTCTGCCCTAAACAATCAGTTCCTCCCCACAAGGACAACGAAACCGAATTGTAGTATTTGCAGCCCAATCCGTCTCCGACACACAACAAAGCTTAAAGCTTGATCATTTAGAGTGTCGTCACTTGGAGATAATCAAACCACAATGACACCATTGAGGCACTCTTATAACACCTCACTACAACCTCACACCATTCATAACTACTTACAAATAGAGGCTACATTTGAACGAATGTTAGTATAGACAGGTGTAAATAAATGTGGTTTTGAAGAAGGTATTGTTAAGGTTTGGATAGTATAAATAAGGAGAGAGAATTCGGACAGTATCATTCTATGTTTGTGGATCAAACTTGTCTACAAGGGTAGGTTTTAAGAGTATAGTAAAAAAAAGTTTTAAAAAAGTAGGCCGTGGGAAAAGATTACAAAGTTAAAGTTGTAGAAACGATTAAACATCGTATTTTTGTTTTCGGAAAAGTTGAGAAATCTAATGAAAAAGTTCGAATTTGTGTAAAGTTAATGTTCCTACTTATTCTAAGGAATAATTGCAAATTTTTTGAATGTAACGCTCAGTATAAATCGATAACAAAAGTGCTACATTTTTAGCAAATATTTGATTTGTAATAGATTTTAATCCATGCAATTTTGAGATAAATACGTATATATTTAATGTACTTTAAACATTTTTATTAAATTTATAGACATTAAATATTATTATCTATCAATGATATCGCTAAAATCCGGTCGAAAATTTATATTTCCAAAGTGTTTATTTTTAATTCAAATATTTTTACCTACTTACAGATTGTCTTTTTTATTTAAGATATTTTAAATCTTACAGATAACTATAAGGATTTAGATCTACAACTGACTGCAATATGAAGGTAACTAATGTTTTTTCTTATTTATTTACATATATCACAACATTTACGTTTTAAACTTTCATGCTCAACATCATTATCAGCCCATTTAAGTCCTTACTGCTGGGGCACGGGCATCCCTCAATCACGTGAGGGGTAATTGCCATACTCACCACGCTTGGCAGACGGGTTGGCGAGGGTTTTGATATAATTTTCTCATGTCTGTACCTAATCTGTAGACAGCGGTGCTGATTGCACACTTAGTATTGTTATCTAGTATATCACTTATAGTGTTACATGTGTGTAATTGTTTGTTTTCTTAAATAAATAAAATAAAAAAAAAACTAAAAAATAAGGTACATGGTAGAAAATCCTGTAAATAACTATTCTAATTTTGAAAGTGTTGTGGATGGAACTAAAGAATATTGCAAAGGCGTCACACAAGGCCCAGCCTGTAAACTATGCTATATTACTACTTTGCACTGCCTTCCCTTATTACGAATAGGATATTTCTTTCCTCTACCCAAAGGTTGTCTGGAAGAAATCGCTACAAGCGATAAGACCGCCTTATTGTACTGTCTATTGTTGTTGTATCATGCTCGTATTTTCTTTTTGTGCAATAAAGTATATCTATCTATCTATGCTGAGGCTGAGCCTTATTGGCCGCAACTTTTATGCTCTGTAACTTTTTCTTCTGTTTTATTCTATGTATAGTGTTGTGGTCAATAAATTGTTTCTTATCTCATCTTATCTTAATATAATTACTCAAAAATATCTAATGTTAACACTTTGTTTAATTTTTCAGGTTTTCATACCACTTCTGTGTCTTCTGTCTCTATCCCTCGCCGAGCCTCCAGTAGGGTAAGTTTCACAATTTTTTCTATCTTATGCACGGTGTTTAACGTTTAGTTAGGTAGTTCGATACTCTATTAGATTAAACAAAGTGGATAAAATAAATTGGCAAATACAGGCCTGGGGTACCATGCCCGGGGAATGGCGGATTTCTCCTCGTGAGAAGTCATTAGATCTGAAACAACACTTATTTTTATTATTGTGCCAAATAAATATTTTACAAAGATTTACCGTTCTACCTTAGTCCATGGTTTTACTTAAAAATTGAATTTCTTGAACATGATCTAAGGCCTACTCACGAAGAAAATTAAAAACTGTTAAAATGGTTAATTTCATTTATAAAACTATTTTGCACTATATAATTAACCCATTTTAGGTAAAAAAATTAAATTGAAAATTTAAAAAACCCCCGAAACAACTAAAGCTCTTTCATTTGATACCTATATTGAGGCAGTTGGAACAACAAATAGGTTATTCGTCATATTCTGACGGCGGCCATCTTGGATTTGAAATTTTTCACAATTAATATATTCTGCTACTCAAGCCCTTTTATATGATACCTACCCATATTGTAGGAGTTGTGTTAAGACATAAAATCCAAATCTTTGTGACGGCGGCCATCTTGGATCGATTTTTATCCAACATAGCTAAGAACACTTCCTCCTTATTCATCTTTCAAACAGAAAAAACAAAATCAAAATCGGTTCATTTGTTCGGGAGCTACGATGCCATAGACAGACACACAGACATACACAGACACACACACAGACACGTCAAACTTATAACACCCCGTCGTTTTTGCGTCGGGGGGTTAAAATACAATGGTTCTTAAATAATAATGTGTCCTCTATGTTTTATATTAATCACAAATATTAATACCAATATATCTAAGTATTGTTTCTTTCCTCTACCCAAATTTATCTGGTAGAAATCGCTACAAATATTTAGACCGCCTTTCGTACTGTCTATTGTTGTTGTAGGAACCATCCTACTTGAATTTGTTTATGCGCATAAAGATTATCTATTTATCTAATTATAGTACTTTTGAAAAGTGGACTTATTTTTATGATAGGTGCCAGACGAGCAGACGGATCGTCTGATGGTAAGCGTTTGCCGTCGCCCATGGACACCCGCGACATCAGTGGAAGCACAAGTGCGCTGCCAACCTTTAAACTCCCCTTATTAGACTCTCTTTTAGTCTATTTCGATTGTACGTGCTAGGTACTTAATAAAATGTTATTGCTAATAATATGTTGACTGCCTCGGTGGCGCAGTGGTTAGTGAGTCGCACTTAAAGCGACGGCTGCGCTTGGGGTCTCGGTTCGATCCCCGGGTCGGGCCAAAATTTGTACCTGAGTTTTTCTGTTAAGAAATTCTCAGTGTCACTCCGGAGTCTGGAAGTTGGCGGTTTTTGTACCCCGTGCCTCGGAAAGCACGTTAAGCCGTTGGTCCTGCGCCTGATCCCTCTTCGGTCGTGTCACACTGGTGTCCCATCGAAAATATTAGGGTAAGGGTAATAGTGAGTGCACTTGTGTCTGCGCAATTGCTTGTGCACTATACTATGTCCTGCGTCGATGGTTGATCGCTGAGATTGGCCGCCGCGACCGAAATATCGGTTTGGAGGACATTATTATTATTAAAATGTTATTGATTTCTAGTGATGGCTACGCAGCTGCCCGCTCAGGACATGGTGGCCACGACCATAGCCACGGACACGACCATAGCCACGGCCACGACAGCTTCGGCGCTCGTTCTCTCTCCCAGGACTACTCCGCGCCCTCCGCTCGAAGCTTTGGATCTCGCAGCCCTTCCCAGGAGTACGGCGCCCCGAGCGCCCGCTCCGGCCCGTCGCAGGAGTACGGAGTCCCTGGCCTTCGCAGTGCCCCCTCAGACACCTATGGAGCCCCCAACGCCAGAGGCCTAAGCCAAGAATACGGCGCACCTAATGCTAGAAGCTTATCCCAAGAATACGGAGTCCCCAACACCAGAGGTGCAGACTCGTACGCCCCTTCTTCTAGGAACAGCCTCTCCCAAGAATATGGGGCACCAAACGCTAGAAGCTTGAGCCAAGAATATGGAGTGCCCAATGCTAGGTCTGGACTATCTGAAGAATACGGCGCTCCCAGTGCCCGTGGCATCTCCCAGGAATATGGAACCCCAAGTCTTCGCAGCTCAGACTCCTACGCCTCAGCAAGGTCTCCCTCGTCCACATACGGTGCCCCTGACTTTCGTTCAGCCCCGTCTGCTGAATATGGCGCTCCCTCTCAAAGAAGTTTCGGAGCCCCCTCCCAGAAGTACGGAAGCCCCAGCTTCAGAAGCCCACAGCTTAACCCCAACTCGATCTCTCAGCAATATGGCGCGCCTTCAGCCCGCTCCAACGACGGTTATCCTTCTGCTAAGTCTTCCTTTGGATCCCGTAGCCTTTCTCAGTCTTATGGCGCTCCAAGGAGCAGCGTGTCGCAGTCCTATGGAGCTCCCTCTTCAAGGTCCCTTTCTTCGCAGTACGGCGCTCCTTCTGCCAGGAGTTCTGGCTCTGGCTATTCCCAGGGATTCAGTTCTCGGTCGGTTTCTCAGTCCTATGGCGCGCCCAGCCAGCGGTCTTTGTCTGACACGTATGGAGCTCCTGAGTCGAGGTCCCTCTCCCAGGAGTATGGAGCGCCATCTGCCCGCGCTAATTTGAAGACCAACGCGTTTGCTTCTCCTTTCCCTGCTGCCAGGTAAGCAATTACCAACTTTAACTTTCATTCTTTTTAAGGTACTTTTTTAGGTATCTTAACTAATTTAAAATCCAAAGAAAATAAACTTTAAGAAATATCTCTGGTAGTGAATTATCAAGCACTTCTTTCGATTTCTATAGCTTTTTTCTTAATTAGGGATAAGAGTCTGTAAACATTGTTGAACAAGGTTGTTCAAGTGCAAAAAATCGGAACCAAACTCATTCCCCCTTATTTCAAGACGCCATCTTAGGATAGTCCTGGAACAAAATTCGTGCCAGCCCATTTTAACATTGCATGTGGAATGTAGGGTAATAACTTTAGATCACGATTTATAATAAGGTGGAAAAACTTCCATACAATCATATAAAGTTACATCTATAATGGACAACATTTCAAAATTGCTAAGCTATAAAACAAAAAATACCAATTCTCTATTTACTTTTCCGCTGCTCGAATATATATTTATTTATTTTTTATATTGCTTATTTTCTGAGAAAAAAATTAAAAACTAAAAAACATAAGATGACGTCATCGGACGGCAGAATGTAAAATATTTCTTTGCTTAGCACATTATAGTTTTAAATTTACGAAATGCCAAACTTATGACATGCAACTGTCAAAAAAAAACAACTTGTCAACGTTGAATGAATGAGTGACGTTGACAATGTTGACACTAGTATTATTTACCTTTGACAGTAGTACCTTTTTTTATTAAAACAATGATATGCAAAGGAATATCGCTGTATTCAGCCGTCCGATGACGTCATTTGGCGCTTACGTCTATTTAGAATATAAAGAATTTCAATAATTATTTTGTGTATGAAAATGGCCAAATTTTGAAAAAAGAAAAAATAAGGGTCTGTTCATTTTATGTCTATTTTCATATAAAAAAACAATATGGACATGTTAAAAATATGAAATGTTGTCCATTCGTTAAAAAAAAATATCATGCAGATTTTTATTCCGATTTTCACCACTAGAAAAGTTGGTACAGGTAATCATAAGTAGAACAACATGATAAAAAGCTAGTGACGTAAAAGTCACGCAAGTGCATAAAAATGCAATGCAATGGACTATTTTCTGAAGCTATTCTACTAGCACAAGGTACTTCCACAATGTTATCTGATCTGAACTTCCCCAGGTCCTCTCCATCATCGAAGTACGGTGCCCCATCAGCCCGCGACGCCATGCCCTCAGAGCAGTACGGAGTCCCAGAACAGTACAACGCCCTTAGCAACCAGGGTTACGACTACGCCAGGGCTTCTTTGGATGAGCTGAACCAGGTAAGTTACCTACTTTCAACTCTACTTCATCATCATCATTTCAGCCAATAAACGTCCAGGGCAGGACATAGGCCTCCCCCAATGATCTCCAAACAGATCGGTCCTGCGCCGCCCGCATCCAAGGGATTCCCACGACCTTCACCAGATCTTCGGTCCACTTTGTGGGGGGCCTGCCACGGCTTCGACCTTTTGTACGCGGCCTCCACTCGAGGATCTTTCTGCCTACTCTACTTATCTAAGAATATTCTACTGTAATCTTCTTAGTTATCTAAGTAGGAACAATCAATATCTACATATACAAGACTTACCTAGTTACATTCAGTTTCTTTGGATGGAGCAATGATAAAATAGTGGATACGAATATTCGCTTTTTATACGGGAGGCCGTAGGTTCGAATTTGAGCATACTCTACATTTTTCAAATATTTAAATTCTGAATACGCCATTGGGATTGTTGAAGAAATTACTGAACCTCTCCAGTTGTTCTGGTTTCCTATTCTAAGGGTTGCGAAGGTCAGACGACAGTTGCTTCATTGTAAATACCTGGACCCCAATTCTCGAGATCGTGACATTTATTTTCATACGACATATATCACTAAAACATAGTTTTTTTGTATGGTTTTTGGGTGATATCCGCCATGTTTTCAAAATATCACGAGCACGAGAATTGGGCTCCAGATTTCCCAAATCCTGGATCATGGTTAATGCGTAGCCTGGGCTTTGAAGCCATAGCTTTGGACGCAACTGGGAACGGAACGCTGAGATGATAGTTCATCATCATCAGTTCAGCCAATAGACGCCCACTGCTGGACAGAGGCCTTCTTCAACGATCTCCACACTTCAGATTGGTCCTATGCCGGCCGCAACCAAGGGATTCCCGAGGCTTTCACCAGATTGTCGGTCCACCTTGTGTTTGAAAAGATGATATTTACTTGATTCAATTTCCGAATTATTTTTTCCTTCACCTCGATACCATTTTTTTCTCAGGGGAAACCTTCATGGCCTTCACCTTGTCACGTGAAGGGAACAAGATGGTGTGTGGGACCCTAACCTTAATCAAAACCCCTTAGGTGTCCCAGTGCAATCACGGTCGGAAACCCCACAGCCAGGACTAGTGGCTTAATTTAAAGCCGTCCCGTAACGAGACAAAGGCGACACAGCGCGTGTGAAAGAGAGGGAACCTCGTTTCGGCCGTAACATCTGCTTTATATTAGGCCCCTGGTCCATACCGCTAATCGCGCTCGCCACGCTAGCCCTCCTCTGATGTATGACGTACCAGGACACCCAATAACATCGTCCCCCGCGGACTCGTATACTGAGTATGCCACTCCCTAATACTGGTTATACTCGCGTACTCCGAGGGCTCTATTAGTCGCCCCTTACGACAGGCCGGGAACACCTTGGCAGTATTCTAAACCCCCCTAGCTACAGGGCACACCTAGATCATCACCATCAGCTAACTTAAAACGCATTTGTTCACAGGAGCCAGCTAACTACGACTTCGCGTACAAAGTGAACGACTACCTCTCTGGTAGCGACTTCGGTCACACGGAGACCAGGCAGGAGAACCGCGCTGAAGGCTCCTACTTCGTGGTACTCCCTGATGGCACCAAGCAGGTAAACTTACTAGAAAGAAATCTGACTCCGGCAAACGTTACTGGGGTTCATTATAGTGGTTTTTTTATGATATAGGGGACAGACAAGCAGACGTATCACCTGATGGTAAGCGATTACTGCCGCCCATGGACACCTGCCACGTCAAAAGAATCATAGGTGCGCCAAGTTCTGTTTCCGGACCAAAATCTGGGCATCTTTAAGGCAAGAGTGAACAGGCATCTTCTAGGTGAACGCGTTATATCCTAGACCTCATCGTCACTTTCCATCAGGTGAGATTGTGGTCAAGCGTTGGCGTATAGTTCATAAAAAACGCTCTCAAAAGCTGACGAGATTATCTTCTGGGTATTATTTTATGGTAGTGATGGGACGAGTAGTCGAGTAATTTTATAATCATCATCAGCATTTCAGCCTACAGACGTCCACTGCTGGACATAGGCTTCCCCCAATGTTCTCCACTTAGATCGGTCTGTACCGTCCGCATCCAATGGATTCCCGCGACCTTCACCAGATCGTCGGTCCACCTTACGTACGTGGCCTCCACTCGAAGACCTTTCCGCCCCAATGGTCATCTACTCTCCTCGCTATATGCACTGCTCATTCGAGGCACGAAAAGAGGATGATTATCTCAACCCAAAGTGAATATTGTCTGAAAGATATGCACCTTATTCTATAAATAAAATGAAACACAAGTTTGATACTTACAAAACTTTCTAATCTCCAGGTGGTGGAATACGAAGCTGATGAGCGAGGCTTCAAGCCCAGGATCTCGGTGGAGCCAGCTGATGCCTCCGCCCGGTCTGGTGGCTACGATGACAACGCCTCCGACCTGGCCCGCTCTGGTGATGGACCCTACTAGATTACCAAACCTGATGACGATAAACTCTTCGAATTCGGACTGAAACTGAGCTCCTCTTCATCCAAGGATTGGAGCCATATTGACTAAGTTAACATATTCGCGTGGAAATTGTGGCCGAAGCGTGTGTTTCTTCTGTCTTTCCACATGGAATCCACTATAAAAATTAGAAGAATGAGGGCTAATGTTTTAGGCCCAAAAGGGTAAACTGATGGAATTAGGCCCAACCAAAATTGCTAGAATACTATTTGATTTGGTTTCTTTGGATGGTCTTTTTTATTCTTAAACTACTTACTCCAGAAAAAAAATGTTTTAGCTTTGTAAATGAATAATGTTTTTTTTACTAAAACAAAATGTATAAATGTTTACATAATGTAAAAATGTAAATACGACCCTCGGCAAGAATAATGGTACTTGATAAATTAACGAATTTTGTAACGAAACTCGATCGAACGAAACGAATACTCAAATTATTTATTTATTATTTTGTAGCAAATTGAAAAATGTAAAAAAAATGTTACCTCTTAATTTTAAGTCATCGCTTGTGATGTAGAATAATTTAGTGCAAATATACATTGTGATGTTAACTTGTATTTTTTAATTACTACAACCTTATTTTTTTTTATAAGTACTAGCTAACCCGACAGACTTCGTCCTGTCAAAAAAATTTGTAATGTGGCAACAATTATGAACTTTACATAATAGCAATAAAACTCAAATTGATTCTACGTTTTAGTTAGAATACGTTTGTATGTGAAAAAGAAAAGGGCTGTTTTTAGGGTTTTCCCGACAATTATTCTATTTTTTCTCGCCGTAAGAACCATCCTTGGACTTCAACGAACATTTTAAAAAAACAATTGGCCAAATTGATCCAGGCGTTGTTGAGTTATGCGCTTACCAACACATTTTGCGATTCATTTTTATATTATAGATTTGCTACATACATTACATATAATTGAAAGCTACTAATTGAATTAGGCCAATAAAGTAATTCACAGTGTGCTTAAAAATATGTTATAATAGTATAATAATAATAATTCGTTTATTTCAGGCAACAAGATACATTCAAAAATATTTAATTGGCCCATATAATAAATACCTTACAGTCTAACATACATACATAACAAATAAAATACACATTTGTTTTCAAATTACTGCGTGCGGCGCGTAGAGTCAGCTGGTAGCCGTCCTCGAAACTTTCGAAAGACGACTCCCTGCGGCCAGAAGTCCTCCCTAATAAAGAACACCAGGGAATGGGTCGGTACTCTCACAGGAAAATGAGCTAAAGTTCACTTTGTGGCGAGACTCCAACCGACCATCAGCGTCCATCGACCGTCGTAGGCGGGACACGTACAGCTGCGTAGTATGCGTCTCTGGCTGTATCGAGCTTTCCGATATTATTGCAGCAGTGCCTCGGTGGTTACGGCTGACGGGCTTCTTCCTCTTCCCCACTTTAATAAAGCCCTCATCGCACTTATTCTTCAGTGGACCTGGTTGTGCGACGGGGCGCGGTGCGTTGCTCTCAGCATCAGCTGACTGCGAGTCAAAACTGCTGTCCGATGCGTTTTGCGCTCCGCGTCGAGTGTTGTCATTCGTGGCCTCGGGTGACCTACATACCGAATCATTACGTTTTCATCATCAGCCCATTTAAGTCCCCACTGCTGGGGCACGGACCTCCCTCAATCACATGAGGGGTAATTGCCATACTCACCACGCTTGGCAGACGGGTTGGCGAGGGTTTTGATATAAATGCAGAGTTTTCCTTCCCTGGGTGCTGATGATCATGCCAGCAGTTTTACCTTAGTCGCCTTTTACGACACCTCGGTAAGAGTGAGGGTGGCCTATTCTACTCTGCCGGGGACCACACGGTCATTACGTTTTATTGACAATAATTCGGCACGCAGATCGGAGATGGTATTTTCCGAACCCTCTACTTTCGACAATACCTCGGCTAAGCTCGTCTTCAGGGTTGTGATGTCTTTCAGCAGCCTAGTAACGTCGACGTGGTCGAATGTGACGGGGGGCAGCTTATGCAGCTGCTTCGCAACAAACGCTATCACGTCGCCTGGGTCGGTCTCCTTCAACAGCGTAATGATATCTTGGAGACTTCGTTCACCCTTTTCGTCCCTCCTGCGAGACCCTATGCTACTTAGGGCCGATTTCACCGTTGAAATTGAACGCGATCAATTCACTTGAACTCGGTTTACGCGCTAAACTGAGTTCCGTTCCTTTGTTTTCGCTCGCATTGATCGCGTTCAATTTCGACGGTGAAATCGGCCCTTATACTTAGTCTAGACTATAATTGAACCAAGATAAGTAACGAAAATTATGAAACAGGTTACATTAATAACGCAAATTAGCTTGTGTTCGTTGCAGCTAAACAATCTTGAAAAGAATTTAAACTAAAAAATATTAAATTTTCTAAAAATTAAGAGAAGCAGGTTATTTGCATGTATATACTTTTATCAATCAGCCAATTGCTGGCCACTGTTGACTACAGGCCTCCCTGGACCTATGTCTTAATCTTTCTCGAATCATCGGTCCATCTTGCTGCAGGACATCACACTTTTGGTACTTACACTACGTCTCCCTACATAAACTTGTGATAAAACAGAAATAGAAAACATCACATCACTAAGCAAACAGCGGTTACACTTGTGCATTTGACACAAATACAAAAAAAAAACGATTAAGAAATACATATATAAAAAAATATATTAGAAAATTAGAAAAACATTACCAGAGTGTGCCAAATGCATTTAACCACCACCACACCAGGGAGCAAACATACCCCCCCCCCCCAAACCCTTCCGGGGGGGGGGGGGGGGCAACGTCCTGCCCTGCTTAAGCGGGCTCCGTCCGGGGAGGGTCGTGAATAAGGTTATCCCGTCGTACCCGTTATCACGGCCACTCCCCACTTAAGGACGATGGGAGTGGTGCCCTGGTGTTTTTAGTCGGTATGCCTCTGGCCGGCTTCTCATTAGGAGAAGTCCCCGCCAGAGGGGTCCGACATAACCGTCTGCTCCCAGGCAGAGGGGTATGCGTAAGGCATTTTCACCAGGGTGAACAAAAAAAAAAGGAGCAAGCATTATACTAATGATTTTTTCCCAAGGAATATGGAGTCTCTCGAAAACAAATAAATTTAAAAAAATGGCTTTTTCAAACGTACTTGGCAAAGAATAGTAGGATAGAAAAAAAATTAAAATTTTGTAAATAAAACGAACGCGTTCATATATTGTTCTAAACTTTAATGGTCACTAACATTAGAATAGCTATTTACGAGATTTCTACCATGTACCCTATTTTTTAAACTCAAAAATAAGGTACTTGGTAGAAATCGCCTAAATAACTATTCGATCGCGTTCATGTCTTTTGTATGAAAAATATAACAAATTCTCTTTATTACGAAAGAAAACCTCCAAATATCATTTATGATGGGTTTTCCTCGGCTCCACGCTGAATCCTAGAGTTGAGAAAAAGCCTACGATGGAGCGAGTTTAACCAGAAGTAGTTGAAAAATGTTGAAGTTCTTAGTAATGTACCTACTACCTGTGCGGATAAAGAATGGGATCAGAAATGGCGGCGCATCTATTCACTTCTCGCTCGCACACTATTTGCGTCTATACTCGCACTCGTGGGGTGTAGCAGTCATGGGGGTAAATAGACGCAAGTGGTTTCAAAGGTTTTCATTGGAGATGAAGCCGAGACATGGAGAACACATCTTGTCTTAGCGTGTAATTCCTAGTTGCAATCACATCTGTCGCTTCGGAGGCCGGGGTACGCTTGGACCATGATTCAGATTCGGGATTCGATAATACCAATGTAAGAACCTTCGCAACCCTTAAACACGGAAACCAGACCAACTGGATTTTTATTTATTTATACTTTATTGCGCCTGCGCTGTGTTTCGCCGTGTGAGTGAGGTTACCGGAGGCCCAATGGGGGGAAGGGGAAAAGGTTGGCAGCGCACATGTAACTCCACTGGTGTTTCAGGTGTCCATGGGCGGCGGAATTGCTTACCATCAGGTGATCCGTCTGTTCGACTGCCACCTCTCATATAAATAAAATAAAATAACAAAAAAAAACACAACTTAAAAAAAAATAACTAGGCATTACAGAAACTTAATTGTACAATTTCGGCGGTCTTATCGCTGGAAGCGATTTCTACCAACTTTCAGACAAAGGACATTTGATAGTAGAGAGGTAGGTATTATTTAGGTATCTACATTTTTTTATAAACTATTCAAGTCGCGCAGCTTTCTTCACGATGTTTTCCCTGACCGCCGAGCTAATGGTAGAAATATTCACATACGTTTGAAAACTCCAAAGGTGCATGCTTGGTTTTGAACCACGTCTTTCCGTATGGAAGATGCGCTCTGAACCTTAAAATCGCTCTTGTTCATCGAGGTTGTAATTAGTCATCGGGGAAAATAGATGCAAGAGGTTTCAAAGGTCTTCATTGGAGAGCCAAGACTTGGAGAAAATATTTCATTTCATAACATTTTTTTTATGTGATAGGTGGCAGATGAGCAGACGGATCACCTGATGGTAAGCGATTGCCGCCGTCCATGGACACACGCAACACCAGTGGATTCACAAGTGCGCTGCCGACCTTTATATCCCCCTTTTCCCCGGATTGGGCCTCCGGTACCCTCACTCACGCAGCGAAACACAGCACAATGCTACTTCACGCCGGTTTTCTGTGAGGCCGTGGTATCAATCCGCTCGAGCCGGTCCATTCATGCCGAAGCGTGGCTCTCCCACGGTCATGTAAGTGTGTTGTTTACTTAAGAATAAATTGCAAAAGATTGCTATAAAAATATCAACTATTGTAAAAAACACTGTCGACCATAAGACGTAACAAAAATAACATTATTTTAGACTTTTCATCATCATTATCATCATTTCAACCAATAGACGTCCACTGCTGGGACATAGGACTCCCCCAATGTTCTCCACACAGACCGGTTATGTGCCGCCCGCATCCAATGGATTCCCGCGACCTTCACCAGATCGTCGGTCCACCTTGTGGGGGGCCTGCCACGGCTGCGACATCCTGTACGTGGCCTCGACTTGATGACCTTTCCGCCCCAACGGCCTTCTGTTCTCCTCGCTATGTGCCCTGCCCATTGCCATTTGAGGCATGCAATCCTTAGGGCTATGTCTGTGACCTTAGTTCTCCTGCGGATCTCATAATATCTGATACGATCACGCAAAGAGACTCTGAGCATAGCCCTCTCCATTGCACTCTGGGTGAGAAAATATCTACTTGGAGGTAATAAAAATAACAAGAAGTGTGCTCATAGTAGCGTTAAAAGGGCACTTTCCGAGGCACGGAAATCACGTTACAACGGCTTAACGGTCCTGCGCCCAATCCCTCATCTGGTCGTGTCACAGTAGTGTCCCATCGGAATATGAGGGTAAGGGAATAGAGAGTGCACTTGTGTTTGCGCACACACTTCAGCACTATAATATATCCTGCGTACGTGGCTGATCGTTGAGATTGGCCGCCGTAGCCGTAATCGGTTGGAGGATATTAAAGGGCACTATGTAATATACTACATGATGCGGTTAATATCAACGATCGATCAGCCTCGCGCGCAAGATCAATAGTGTACACGTGTGTGCGCAAACACAAGTGCTCTATAATTCAATGAATCACTAGTGTCACTCGACAGGAGAAGATGGGGCGCAGGACTAATGCCTTCTCTATTTCCCTTACCCACATATTACGATGGGACACCAGTGTGACATGACCAGAGACGAATGGGGTGCAGGGCCTACAGTCTAAGGTGAAGAGTATCCCCACTAGCGACGACAAATGATTTTGATTGTTAGCTATTAATCCATATCTATTTTAATAAATTCGGGGCTCCAGACTCTCGGCAAACACCTGTACTTGTTATTTTTTATAGCAATCTTCTGTAACGTCAAAATTGTGTGTATAAATCTACTGTTTCTCTCCTGTTTTATATAATTATGTGTGTCGACATAAATGCAGTAATGCATCCGGACTTCACTCTACACTATTATACTTAAGTATTTTAATAGCAATAGTATAGGTGATTTATTCGTAAGTAAATAACACACTTAAAAATTTCATTGCCTGTCCAAGCGGGACTCGAACCCCTTCCATAATCCGGGTAAATGTTTTACCAATTAGACCACTGAACGCGCGGGTGTGGAAGGAAGGTGTTGGTTCGAGTCCCGCCTGAACACGAGATGAAATTTTTAATTGTGTTATTTACTTATGAATAAACACCTATACTATTTATTTAATACTTATAATTGAATTAATGGATGCATTAATACTGCATTTATTTCGACACACATAATTATATAAAACAGGAGAGAAACAGTAGATTTATACACACAATTTTGACGTTACATATTAATGAACTATTTGGTCGATGAACGAATTTTGGAATTACCGCTAAAAGCGGCCGCCACTTTTGGTGTGAATCAGTTTTTCGAGTAAACAGACCCAACATTCGTGCATGGTTATTAAATAAATAGTTTAAGTGTTTGCCGTATGTTTGGAGCCCCAAAATTGTTAAAAGTAGATTTAGTTTAGTAGCTACAAATTAAAATCAATTCGCGTCGCTAGTATACCCGTATCGCCTTAACGACTGCGCAGGATTAACAACTTAAGGTGACGGGTAGGGCACTCTAGCGACCCCAATCAATTTTAATTTTTAGCTACTAAACCGGACCTATTTTATACAATTTCGGGGTTACATCCTCTCGGAAAATACTAATACTATTTATTAAATGATGAAATGATTCACGCCAAAAGTGGCTGCTTTTGGCGTGAATCAATTTTTCGCGTACGTGTTGCACCCAAAATTTTTGCATGGTTATTTAATAGTGTAAGTGTTTGCTGAGAAGTTGTAACCCCGAAATTGTTTAAAATGGATCTTGTTTAGTAGCTAAAAATTAAAATGGATTGACGTCGCTAGTGTGCCCTACCCGTCACCTTAACGTGGTGTCCGCATGGGGGTACAAGACCGCTAACTTCTAGACAACGTCCTAACACTTAGAATTTCATACCGAAAAATTCTGACGCAAAGGCATGGACCAATTATGAAATCGAACCAGAGGGCTTAATTTAAAACTATGTTACGAATGAATCGGAGCTTTCCCTCTCTTACACACGCGCTGTGTGTCTCCTATGTGTGGATGCGACAGGTATATTCTCGTCATTACGGGACGGCTTCGAATGAAGCCACCAGGGTCTCGGGTTCTAATCTCACACCAACACAAATATAAATGGAAATACTTTCAGACAACAATAACAGCGAGGATGCACCACTGAGTTTTTCAAATCTATGTGCATATATTTACCATTAGCTCGGCGGTGAGGGAAACCTGCGTCGTCTCGAATAATTTTTCAAAATTGTGGATAGGTACTCTATTTATTTTTGGATATGTACGTAGATGATAGTGCCTTAAATATTACATTTTATATATGGAACAAAAACACAAGAAAATTAAGACAATAACTAAGAAATAAAATTAAACTAAAAGTAAATAAAAAGGAAAGTTAAAACAAAGTAGGTCCCCGTGGCAGTGGTAGGTAGGTTTCCGTGTGGTTCCCGGCAGAGTAGAATAGGCCACCCTCACCCTCACCGTGGTGTCGTAAAAGGCGACTAAGGTAAAGCTGCTGGCATGATCATCAGCACCCAGAGAAGGAAAACTCTGCATTTATATCAAAACCCTCGCCAACCCGTCTGCCAAGCGTGGTGAGTATGGCAATTACCCCTCATGTGATTGAGGGAGGCCCGTGTCCCAGCAGTGGGCACTTAAATGGGCTGACGATGACGATGATGATGATGAGGTCCCCGTGGCAGTGCCCCCAAAATGCTGGCAGCATTACCCCGCTGGATTCGCGATGGAAATTCGCTGGGCGAGGTAGCTGCCAGCTTTTGGCTCTCCCGTGACTTCGACTAGACGCTTAGCTAAGTCACGGAAGAAAGAGAGAGCGTCGGAACCCCACGGGCCCAGTGTTTCAACAATAGGTATGTAGATAGATAGATAGGTACTTACAATATTATTTGAGATAATGACTCTGAACGAGTAACTGTGATGCAGTTGGCCTGGTTTCTGGCTAAGGGTTGCGAAGGTCAGGCGGCAGTCGCTTCAATTTACTAGATTTTGTTGTCTGAAATCTATAGTGCTTAAAGCTACTTAATACGGAGTCAGGTCAATGAGATGGTTTATGAATTTATATTTATTTATTTATTTGGAAGACTGATGGGGTTTGTCCTAGAATTATGGTGTTAAGAAAACACAATGAACTGTACAAGTGTTTATTTAATTTGGCATACCTTTAGTCTTATGTAAATCGAAAACACGAAACGCAGGTGCGTAGTAAAGTACTACTAACGCCATCTATTATAGTTGTTCGGAACTAATTTTACTTGGAGGAGTGACGCGAACAAAGACTAACAGCTAAATAATACACTAAACTTATATCAATAAGAAAAAACAGTGCCAATAATAAGTCTCCGCCAATGGTTGTAATAATAGCTTCAGGAAACTAAATGTAATTTAAATATGCTGGTGTCCCAAGAAACAGTAAACAAGTGGAAAACTATTTATTACAAATGGAGAGAGTGCCGCCATGTTACACCTAATCAGAATGCATGTCCTCAGCGTAACTAAAGACATGCACTCTGATCCAGTGTTAAAGTTTTATCTATCTCTTCCAGACAACAACCTTGGGATAGAGGAAACAGTGAAAGTTATAATGGTTGCAAGAAGGTATCTAACTGAGGATAAGACCTGTTTCAATCCAGCAGGGATAAATCCAATGTATATGGAATAAAAAAAAATAGTTATGCTCCTTACAGCTATTCGTAGTTCTGTCTTCACTTCCGTGCTGACGTCACTCGAGGCCTGGAGCACAGGAAGCTC
Organism: Marasmia exigua; assembly: GCA_019059595.1. Taxonomy (NCBI): domain Eukaryota; kingdom Metazoa; phylum Arthropoda; class Insecta; order Lepidoptera; family Crambidae; genus Marasmia; species Marasmia exigua. The sequence continues at coordinate 4,945,614 of CM032487.1, read as the reverse complement.
GTCACGCCAGCCGTGACGTAGCCTTGAGAGAGATTCTAGCAGAACAGCAAGGCTGTGGAGACTTCTGAGATACATTTTTTTTTTCAAATTGACTATTAACAATATTTATTTGAACACACAGATAATAATATTTTTTTTATTTCGACCAGCTAGGGATAAAACCAAATAGGTATAAGAGGAACATAACTTAAATTTTACAATTAAATATTTAGACCTGAAAACGCAGTGCGAAGCTTTCTGAGGCAATACAACGAGTAATGAGGTTTTAGGTGACGGTGAGCATGAGACCAAGATTGCCCTAGGAGATGGATACCTTAGAAGTTATTGTTAAGGTAACACATAAGTAACATCCTACACACCATCTTATGGTATTGATCTAAGTGTGAAAAGGTGACTTAGGGAATTCCCATTGGATACCAAAATAAAAACTCAACCGCAAATAATTAGTCCTGCCTACGTTGCCCTGACGCCCAAGAAGTTGGGTATGATCTTTGTTTATTTTATCTTCTTCGAAGCTATTGAAATAAACAAAACCAACTAAGCTAGTGGTTATGTTTTCATGTTTTTTTTACTACATGAAAGTACATATTGAAATATGTACGTACACACACATCAAAGGTTACAAAACTGACATATTTCTTCAGTCGATTCTCACCTTAATGTCAAACACGTTCGGTATTAATATCAATTGAGCAATTTTGAGAGATCGTAGTAACCTGATGTGTGGCTGTCTGTACATACTTAAACTTTGAACTTTAGGCACCACGCCCAGCCAGGACACAATGCCTGATTCCGGTCAAACCGGCACACCATGGGGCGCAGATTTTAAAGGAGTTAAGAAAGGACACGCTCAGGGATGGGAAAGGACGGTCGGTTAGCCGTAACCGGCCGATCACAACCAGCCCGGTGTACACCGCTGCAATCAGTTTAGAAAATTTTGAAAAGGAGTCTGTCTGTACGTATTTGTATAAAAACTTATTCAAAAAAAATATAGCAAATAAAGTGTCTTGTCGTCAAGCGACTCCACACCCGCCTCTGTGCCCGGCTCTCAACACCTTGAAAGCTCATCTTTTATGCTCGTAATGAGAGTGATTTTTCACCCCCTACCCGCTCGCCAGCCTGGTATATAAGCCTAAGAATGAGGACAACTGTATCATTCGATCTTATTGACAAACAGACAACTGTGTCAAGTGTGATTTGGAACTCAAAATGAAGGTACAGATCTAAAACTTTTATCACTTAATTCACTTGTTTATGTGCTAATAGAATTTGATAACTGAGAGGCACTTACTTAAAACTAACTTAATCATAGTAATATAATATTTCACAACGTCACATACATTGATTTGACACCGAGATAGGTAGCTCAATCACCTTTGTTACTTATTAATGTCAGAACTAGAACCAACAGCGGAATAACAAATATAAACAATTAATACTTTTCTTTTGTAAATAATAATATAATAATAATAAATATTTCACAACATGACATACATTGATCTGACTCCGAGATAGGTAGCTCAAGCACCTGTGTTACGGATATCAGAATCAACAGTGGGATTACAAATAGGTATATACATATAAAACTTTTCTTTTGTAAATACATACTTATAATACATAGCAAACACCCAGACCAATACAAACAGACATGTTCATGCACACAAATGTTTTGTACCGTGCGGGTATCGAACCCGAAACCCTTGCACCAGAGGCAAACTTCACTATCACTAATCCAAACTATGTCGTCTTACAATATCTAACTTATAATACTTACCTTCGTGACTACTTATGTGTATGTGGAAAAAAAATAAGTTCACAAACTTTATTTTTCGAATAATAATAATGTCCTCCAAACCGATATTTCGGTCATGGCGGCTAATCTCAGCGATCAGCCATCCACGTAGGACATATTATAGTGCACAAGTTCCAGACCGCCAACTTCCAGACTCCGGGCTAACACTGAGAATTTCTTAACAGAAAAACTCAGGTACAAATTTTGGCCCGACCCGGGATCGAACCCGGGACCCCAAGCGCATCCGTCGCTTTAAAGTGCGACCCACTAACCATTGTTCCACCGAAGCAGTCGTTTTTTTTCTACCAAGTATTTAACTTCTCACTTTTTTGTTGATCTCAATGGCGAAGGGGTTTAAATTTTTTGTCCAACCACATACCCCCTTATTACAAATCGCGAACTGAGGATACTTCCGGAACAAAATTCGTGCGAGCCCCTTTTAACATTGCTTGCTGGAACAAGATGACATGACATTTAGTACGGTACTTTAGTACTTTAGGTCGAGATTTAAAATAAGGTACGCCAAATTCCATCCACATCACCTGGATGGATTTATATCGACTACAGTGCGTTTCTCACGTTATTTCCTACCACGCACAGTTAAACTGTGGAACCAGCTGTCATCCGTGGTGTTTCCGAACAGATACGACTTGGTGACCTTCAAGAAAAGGGTGTACTCCTTTCTTAAGAGCCGGCAACGCATATGTGATACCGCAGGTGTTGCAGATGTCCATGGGCGGCGGTGATCACTTTCCATCAGGTGTGCCGTCAGCTCGTTTGTCCGCTATAATGTAAAAAAAAAGATAAGGTGGATAAAGTTTCAGATTAAATTCTAGTACTGTTCGGTGTAAATGGTTGGCGCAATTTTCTATTTTATTAGGGTGGAAATATTTTTTTTGGATACAATTTTTTGAGCTTCATTCTACTAAGCAGAAATTGTTTTCTCCACAGATCGCAGTAGCAATATCAGCCCTCGTTGCCATGGTGTTGGCAGAACCTCCTCCTTCTAACAGGTTGGTACAGTGAAGTTCTTTTACTCTCTTATTAAATCGCGAACAAAATTTAGTCCCGGAACACAATTCGTGCCAGCCCCTTTCAAAGTTGCGTGTTGGAACGTGAGCTTTAGTACGATAATAACTTTTAGACCGCGATTTATAATATCGATGGCTTAGTTCACAATTGTACTAACTACAGATTTGTAAATTTTGCAGGAGAGCATTTTTTAGTTTTTTAAAGTTTGAAAGTGGACAGGTCGAAAGCAAAGTCATATAATATAAAACAATATGAGTCTATTCATTGCAGTGATTCTTTAATTTTAACATACCCTAATATTGTTATATTAGTTTAAAATTTACAAAATCTGTAGTTAGTACAATTGTGAACTAAGCCATCGATATGCAGGTTAGAGTCTAATGACTTGATGAATCCATGAGCTCAATTCGGAACACATTTCGAAGCGAACACTTGATTGCACGAATTCTTGATTTGCATCTAAAGCCTTTATTTATTAAATACAATACATATACATATACAATAGGCATAACTTACTGCCACACTCAGAGTCGTTGATTAACTTAGTTGGCTACTTAAGAAAAAATATTGACCCTTATTTTGATACGCATAAAGACTACCGATACTAAAGTTAAAGAACATTAGCTTAAATGACGTCTCTGAGTGCGGCCGTTAGTAACTTAATCCAAAGAGGAGTACTCTACCAATCCACCTTAACGTCATGCAGAAATACTTTACTTTTAAATCGAATTCTCTAATTGACAAAGTTAAAAATAGTTTCAGAACTAAACTCGTTCGAGCCCCTTTTACCAACAAAAACAATTTTTAAACAAGCAATGGCTTGTTTGAACAGGATTAGTACGGTAACAAGGTTTTCTAATAAGGTGTAAAATGTCAATTTTTTTGACATTCTTTAATGTTTTGTGGACTTAAATTAAATGAAGAATTTTAACGAACCAAGTATAGTCCTTTTAACATTATGTGCTGGAATGGGATGACATGTCATTTAGTACGGTAATAACGTTAGATCCCGATTTTAGAATAAGGTGGTTACACAAATTGTATCAATTAGCTTTAAAAAGTTGTGATATTAAGTAATTAGTTTGCAAACAAAAAAGTTTCAGGCCGAATCATACTACCCTTACTGGGACTAATAAAGCGAAATCCACCAGTAGTTTATATCCTGAAAACCTCATAATCCGTATCGTGAATAAAATTTAGCATGTTAGTTCAACAAAATAAGCGAAAGAAAAACAGCTGTTCCATACATTATTGCCGGGCGGTTATTCTATTTTGTATGGAAAAGAGTTTTTTTTTGCTTATTTTGTTCATGGATTTTATTCACGATACCTATTATGAGGTTTTCGGGATGTAAACGATAACAAAAATTGACGGAGTAGATACATTCTCTAATGAACAAAATTGACGGTGTAGATACATTCTCTAATGCACAAAATTGACGGTGTAGATACATTCTCTAATGCACAAAATGGACGGTGTAGATACATTCTCTAATGCACAAAATTGACGGTGTAGATACATTCTCTAATGCACAAAATGGACGGTGTAGATACATTCCTAATGCACAAAATGACGGTGTAGATACATTCTCAATGCACAAAATGACGGTGTAAGATACATTCTCTAATGCACAAATAGACAGTGTAGATACATTTTCTAATTGCACAAAAATTGATGGTGTAGATACATTATCTAATGCACAAAATTGACGGTGTAGATACATTCTCTAATGCACAAATTTTTCGGTGTAGATACATTCTCCAATGCACAAAATTGACGGTGTAGATACATTCTCTAATGCACAAAATTGACGGTGAAGATACATTCTCTAATGCACAAAATTGACGGTGTAGATACATTCTCTAATGCACAAAATTGACAGTGTAGATACATTCTCTAATGCACAAAATTTTGTAAAAGTTAATGCTATGGCACATATATTATAATGCTACATGATATGGTCACAATACGAAATCTACTTTCCCTTTTTCAGCTACCTCCCCCCGTCAGCTAACCAAGGCGGATACCCGCAGGGCCCGCAAGGCTCTCAGGGCCCCCAGGTGGTGGCGGCCCGGAATCTGGACCATGGGCACGGGTCCCACTCGGCCCGGGCCGGATCTCATGGAGCCCATGGTGGGCCTCATGCCAGCGCTGCTAACTCTTTTGGAAGGTACCATTCATTATTTAACTTATGACTTTACAAAACAGACGAAAACGAACAAAAAAGTATCTAACTCCACTCATTCCGAGCAATAACCAACTGCGTACAGATGTATCGCGGTCAGTAAAAAAAACTCACTCAACATATCCCATACCTCGAGGAAGGCGTATAGCATATATTCATAGTGGCAACGCTAATCAGATCGCGCGTAGTGTTTGGATATTGCTTAATTATTATTTGACGAGTGAGTTCAGTAAGTTTATCAATATTAAGGTTAAGGAATGGAACTCCTTGCCAAGATCTGTTTTTCCGGACCACTACAATCTGGACATCTTTAAGGCAAGAGTGAACAGGCATCTTCTAGGCAAACGCGTTACATCCTAGACCTCATCGTCACTTTCCATCAGATGAGATTGTGGTCAAGCGTTAGCCTACAGTTCATAATAAAAATAAAAATTCGAAAGTGTGGTCGTAAGATAATACAATTTATCTCCCGTTTAGAATCCTATGAAAGTTTATAAACTTCCCTAGTAAATTGATAAACTTACGAATCTTGTTATTTTCCGGTGACATGTACACCGTCATTCTTTTATGGTTTATTTATATCCCGAAAACTTCAAAATAGGTGTAAATAAAGAGAACTATTTTGCATGTTAGATCAACAAAATAAACGAAAAAAAAACTAGCTATTATTTAATATCCACCCGACAATAATGTATGGAACAGCTGATTTTTTTTCACTTATTTTATATTCTATTTCGTATATTATTAAAATGGACTCTATACACGATACCTATTATGATGTTTTTAGGATGTAAACTATAAAAAAAATAACGGTGTATAGGTAAGCCATAACTTGTGAAGAGTTTAGTCAATAGTCGAAGTCAGTCAAAGTCACAGTCACTCAATAAAACAGAGGTGATTAGCGTTTTATCGACCTACAGATTCTGCCGAGACTCATCATCATCATCATCAGCCCATTTAAGTCCCCACTGCTGGGGCATGGGCCTCCCTCAATCACATGAGGGGTAATTGCCATACTCACCACGCTTGGCAGACGGGTTGGCGAGGGTTTTGAACTAAATGCAGAGTTTTCCTTCTCAGGGTGCTGATGATTATGCCAACAGCTTTACCTTAGTCGCCTTTTACGACACCTCGGTAAGAGTGAGGGTGGCCTATTCGACTCTGCCGAGACTACTCTTAAAGAAATCGCAGGTTTTAAGATCCCATTAGGTTCAAGCAAGTTGTTCACGTGACAACTCACTCGATACACAATAGCAGTGTTAAAAACGATATTCAAAAGTTTCTAATATTAATATCACTTTGCGGCACTTCACTGCACAAACAACACCAAATATCTTATTCTTCTGTGCAGGAGCCTTGGTCACGGGCCGCAGGGCAAGTTCGGAGGCCACCAGGAGCAAGGATACGACCAGAATGCGAGTCCCTTCGGCAGGAATGCTCTTGGAGAATCCTCGGTAAGGCTCAACTCTATGATAATGCATCTTTAACGCTTTTAACCCGGTGGTACAGAATAAGTATAAGTACTTACAAAATTAACTATATAAAACCAAAGTCTACCACGAGACTTTAGTATAAAGATTGTGAAGACAACAGTACTTATACTTAATTCTGCGCAGGAGCCGGCGAACTACAACTTCGGGTATATGGTGAACGATTACCAGGAGGGAACAGACTTTGGGCATCATGAGGAGAGGCAGGACGAGCGGGCCCAGGGGGAGTACCATGTGGTGCTGCCTGATGGAAGGAAACAGGTTGGTGGTTATCTAATACTATTTATGGAGAGGTAAATTCTACAGACTAGTTCTCTTCTTTAGGTTCACCGAGAAGATAAAACACTTGTGCGACTTAGTCTACAACTAACGCCATCTATTGGCAAAGTTTGCAACTAATGGTAATCCCGTAACGAAGTGAGGGCGAGCCACTGGTTGAGAATAATAGAGAGCAATTAACATACATTTTAGCGAGCAAAAGAGCTGACGGCACGTAATAGTAAGTGATCACCGCTGCATGAGCCACGCTTCAGCACGAATAGGCTAGCCGGACCGGGTGATACAACGGCCTCACAGAAAGCCGACGTAAAGCAGCGCCTGCGCTGTATACCAGCCGAGTGAGTGTTGGTACCGGAGGCTCAATGGGGGGAAGGGAATTAAGCTGATAGCGCACTTGTGAATCCAGATTACTGGTGGGTGTCGCCCACATGAACACCAGTAACGTAACACTGATATACAAATGACTAGTTGTTTTGTCTGCTCGTCTCCATCTATCACACGCGTTGCCAGGGTTGAAGGAAGGAATCTATTTACCCCTCTCTAGGCCAAAACCTAGGATGTTAAATCTGACTTGATCTGAAGACGGTATTCTGTGTCTTTTGTACCCTATGGCTGCCGATCAGTGGCATTTAGTCTACGTAGAAGATCCTGCTTCTAACCTTTAAATCTCTTTCACAGACCGTGAGCTACGAAGCTGATGAACGAGGCTTCAAGCCCCACATTTCTTACGAGGATTCCGAAGATGCCTCAGCACGCTCTGGAGGCTACGACTCTAACGCCAACAACGTTCGTAGCTCCGATTTTGCAAATGGCGCCGGTGGTTACCAAAATGGCGGACACCACGACAACAAACATGGCGGACATGGGAAAGCGCGTTCTAACGGCTATTGACTCAGATTTGAATTTACTTTCATACTTTTAAGCATTTTTTGTTGTGATATTGTATAAATATTGTATATGTTGTATTTATTTTATTTGATCAAAGCACAAGCAAGTACAAATTTAGTTGTAAGTTGCATAAGTAAAAATACAAAAACATTTTTCTTTTATGGCGTCAGATGCTATGTAAATGATACCTTCTACTATAAAATAAATGGTGAATAAAGATAAGAATTAATGTGGATGAGACATTTTTAATTCAATATTGTATTAAGTAGGTACGAACAGCCATACATCAAAGTATTTTTTTCGTAGATTCTCAACATAATGTCAAACTCCTTCGATTCAATAACAATTGATGAAGAGGAAGACAGATCGTAGCGAAATGGTCCGTTTTTGTATGCGAAAAATTGAAAACCGCCAAAAGCGGCTACTTTTAGCGTGAATAAATTTTTCGCGTACAACGTAAAATCGATTGGGATCGCTAGTGTGCCCTACCCGTCACCTTAAGTAAATCCGTGGGTAAACACTATTATACTCAACAAGCGTAAAATCGATCAATATTTGTTTTGTAAACAGACCTTGAAACTGAATGTGGGGTACGACAATCAACGACGTCATTTCCTACATCCTACATGTACAAGAAATTGAAGATGATGACGGCCTCTAAAACCGGCGCGAAGGAGCACTGTGCTGTGTTTCGCGGCGTGAGGATACTGGAGGCCTAATCCGGGGTTAAGAGGGATACACAGAGAGAGATAAATAGATACACTTTATTGCACAAAATTTACAGATCTTAGTATGTGGTATAATACTAGTACAATGTAGGCGGTCATATCGCTAATAGCGATCTCTTCCAGACAACCTAAGGATAAAACCTCAGGTTTAAAGATCGGCAGCGCACTGGTGTCGCGGGTGTCCATGGGCGGCGGCAATTGCTTACCATCAGGTGATCCGTCTGTTCGTCTACCACCTATCACATAAAAAAATATCTTTGTCAGCTTGAGAGCGATGGTAAGTAGATAAGAATACGCCACCAAACGGATTCGATTCTAAGTACCTACACACCTCTGGATTTTCAAATCTCCTCCTTCTCAACTTTGCGTGCAATTCACATTATCACTTACCATCAGGTGAGATTGTGGCCAAATGTCTGGCTATTATAATAAATAAAAAATCCCGGTTGCGTCCCAAGCTGTATCCAGGGTCATTTCACATACTACTTTTTTCCTTAGTAAGGGAAAAATAGTTCAGCGGTTTTCGTTAGATGGAGCTTATTTTGTTGATGTAACATGCTGAATGGTCTTTAGTCACGATAACTACCTATTAGGTGGTTTTCGGGATGTAAACTATAAAAAAATAACGGTGTACCTATTTATACAAACAACTAAGTATTATCTTAAAATAAAGATGCGAAGGAATGCTCACGAACCATTTTTTGAAGGTATTTTTGTTAAGAGCAGTTTTGATGGTAGTAGTCAGCGAATTCCAAAGCCTTATAGATATCAGTTAAAAGTCTAACTTTCACGTTACCCTTATTTCGATTGCTCCGGTGGCGCAGAGGTTAGTTGGTCGCACGTCTTTGCTCATGCTGCGCAAGATGTTCTCGATCTCTGGGTCGGGCCTAAAATTTGTACAAGTGACTTTAGGTATATTTTAAGTGTAGTGACACTTGTGACTCCACTGATGTCGCGGGTGTCTGCTCGTCTGCCGCCTATGACATAAACAAAATTTTCGGTAAGAAATTCTTAGTGTCAGCCCGGAGTCTGGAAGTTGGCGGTCTTGTCCTGTGCCCAATCCCTTTCCGGTCGTGTCACGTTGGTGTCGCATCGGAATATGAGAGTAAGGGAATAAAGAGTAGACTTGTATTTGCGCACACACTTGAGCAATATAATATATTGTGCCTACGTGGCTGATCGTTGAGATTGACCGCCGTAACCGTAATCGATTGGAAAATACCACCCTTATTTCGGGGAAACCACCTACACTCTGCGCTTTTTCCTCATCGCCTGGACTACACTGGAGCTGGTCAATGAAGACCTTCATGCACACATCCATACATCCATCTCGCATTATTGCACAAGTTGATCTACCTACTATTAATTATTTGCAAATATTGGCATAAACGGCCTCGCTTTGTTTAACTCATTTTTTTCGCCAAATTCACGTATAAATTGGGTCGGAATATTGGATTGGCATCATTCGAGTTGTCTTTCCATAGATCTCAACATGAAGGTAAAGATATTTCTAGAATTTATTTTTGTATTTGTATTCCTGAATTTAGTTTTTAAAAAACAAAACCTCTTCTCAATTTCACCAAATCAGAAAATGTTAAGATTTCAGTTCAGTTTTACTCGTCTCTACTTACTTCATTTTCTTATAACAAGCCAAAGAACTAAATGAAAAAAACCTATTTTCCTTAGATTTAGTACTAGCCCTCTTCTACTATCAAATGTTTTTTGGCTGAAGCTTGTCTGGTAGAAATATTAGCTATTACGCCGAAGAAATGTAATAGATGGGTATTAAATGTCTGTAACAACTATACTCAATAATGTTTGATGAAATCATAATGTATATTAAGAAAGATGTCAAAATAGTGTGTGGAAAAGTGTTATGAACCTTATATACCAGGTTTTATTGCAATAAAGTAATCTATCTTCCATATCTATCTATACTTATTTATTCTATTTATAAAAAAGGTTAATCCTACAGACAGTGGCAATGCTCAAACACGAAATGCTTGCGCGATGTAATCGACGCCTAGCGCCATCTATTGGTTTAAAGTGGAACAAATGTTTCAAAACGAAGTGAGGGAGGGCGGGGGGCCACTAGTCACTATACCCTTCATTACAAAACGTGGCCTAAAGTTATTACCGTAGTAAAGTTGATGCCATCTTGTTCCAACACGCAATGTTAAAAGGGGCTGGAACGAGTTTAGTTCCGTAACATTTCCTAGATCGGGATTTGTAATAAGGGGATAATAATTTTATAACGGTTACTTCCCCAGGTTCTTGCAGCAGTCGTCCTTATCTTCGGCTCGGCCTCTGCCCTGGGCTCCGGCCCGTACCTGCCCAGCGGCTGGAAGCCTGAGGGCCCAGCCTTCTACCTGCCTTCAGAACCAAGGGTGAGAAACGTTCTAGTTAAGAAAAGTATCAGCCTATAAACTGCCCCACTGCAGGGCAAAGGCCTCCATCATAGAATTCAAGTCTTCGCTACTATGATGGGTTTAGGCTTAATCACCACTCTTAGGTACCTAATGCGGATTTTTTATGTAACTTTTTACTCGACCTGAGAATCGAGCCCAGGACCCCGAGATCATAGCCCGGTACTTAAACCATTCGTGTGGTGCCCGGCAGAGTAGAATAGGCCACCCTCACTCTTACCGAGGTGTCGTAAAAGGCGACTAAGGTAAAGCTGCTGGCATGATCATCAGCACCCAGAGAAGGAAAACTCTGCATTTATATCAAAACCCTCGCCAACCCGTCTGCCAAGCGTGGTGAGTATGGCAATTACCCCTCATGTGATTGAGGGAGGCCCGTGCCCCAGCAGTGGGGACTTAAATGGGCTGATGATGATGATGATGACTTAAACCATTCGACCAACAAGGCGTCTCTGTCCACTTGTAAGTAAGGTGTATTAATACCCCCAAAAAATTCCAGCCACCGGTCGTAGCAGTTCCCCGACAAGACCTCGTCGTCGGCTCCGAAGCTTCAGGCTCAGACTTCCTCCGGGAGTACGGGCCGCCCAAGATCCAGAGCCTCCCTGAGGTGGCCACGGAGCAGGCATTCGTGGTGCTGGCTGCCAAGTTCTCTGAGGAAGAGAAGAGTGAAAATGCTGAAGTTGTTGAGGCCGAGGCTGCTACTGAAGGTAAGGAGAGGGAGGAGACATTTTTTAAGTAATAGGTGGCAGACCGTGTGGTCCCCGGCAGAGTAGAATAGGCACCTCACTCTACCGAGGTGTCGTAAAAGGCGACTCAGGTAAAGCTGCTGGCATGATCATCAGCACCCAGAGAGGAAAACTCTGCATTTATATCAAAACCCTCGCCAACCCGTCTGCCAAGCGTGGTGAGTATGGCAATTACCCCTCATGTGATTGAGGGAGGCCCGTGCCCCAGCAGTGGGGACTTAAATGGGCTGATGATGATGATGATGACTTAAACCATTCGACCAACAAGGCGTCTCTGTCCACTTGTAAGTAAGGTGTATTAATACCCCCAAAAAATTCCAGCCACCGGTCGTAGCAGTTCCCCGACAAGACCTCGTCGTCGGCTCCGAAGCTTCAGGCTCAGACTTCCTCCGGGAGTACGGGCCGCCCAAGATCCAGAGCCTCCCTGAGGTGGCCACGGAGCAGGCATTCGTGGTGCTGGCTGCCAAGTTCTCTGAGGAAGAGAAGAGTGAAAATGCTGAAGTTGTTGAGGCCGAGGCTGCTACTGAAGGTAAGGAGAGGAGGAGACATTTTTTAAGTAATAGGTGGCAGACCGTGTGGTCCCCGGCAGAGTAGAATAGGCCACCCTCACTCTTACCGAGGTGTCGTAAAAGGCGACTCAGGTAAAGCTGCTGGCATGATCATTAGCACCTAGAGAAGGAAAACTCTGCATTTATATCTAAACCCTCGCCAACCCGTCTGCCAAGCGTGGTGAATATGGCAATTACCCCTCATGTGATTGAGGGAGGCCCGTGCCCCAGCAGTGGGGACTTAAATGGGCTGAGGATGAGATGGCAGACCGTTGGAGAGCCACGCTTCGCCATGACGGCCTCACAGAAAACCGGCGTGAAGCAGCACTGTGCTGTGTTTCGCAACGCACTTGTGACCCTATTAGTATTGCGGGTGTCCATGTGCGTCGGCAATCGCTGATGATCCGTCTGCTCGTCTGCCCCCTATTACATGCTCGGGTTCCAGCCACGACCCCCCGACGTACGAAAGGGGTAGTTCTGAACTAATGAGCTACCATCGCTCTCTGGAGTCACAAGTGCGCTGTCAACCATCAAACTCCCCTTGCCTCCGAGCACTCACTTGGCAAAAGACAGCGGAAGAATTGTTTATCACTCGGGGGGCCAAACGGAGTCCATCCACCATCGTTGCCAAAGCGTGGTTCTCCCACGGTTAAGTATAGTGCAGTATAAAATAGTGTATGTCCATGAGTGACGGCAATCGCTTAGTATCAAAGTGAACCTTCTGCTCGACTGGCATCGGTCACATAAGAAAAATAGAATTGACATACTCCACTGGCTCAGCGGCCCAAATAGAGTCTTGGCCTCCGAAACAAGAGATCGCCACTTTGGTCGATCCTGCGCTACTTTTTTCCAGCTGTTGACCAGGAGCTGAAGCAGATAGAATACAAAAGATGAAAAATATTCCCGTTACTTTCTCGAGCCAAACCGACATCCTACTTTTGTTTACAGCTTACGCTGACCAGAAATACGATGTGGTCGAGGACTCAGCAGTGACGACGGAATCTGCAGCAGTCGAAGTGGTGACAGAAGAGGTCCTTGCTGAACAGCCGGCTGCTGAAGGGAGATCCCTGAACATCGAGGTGGAGGCTTCAGTCACTGAGAAAGAGGTGTGTTGTTACGTCAATCGAACCTAGTTGGCTCACAATGAACCTGACGTTACGACTGAATTGGAATTTCCTTCCCTTTAACACGCCCTGTGACATCCAAAGGAGACATCCTTTGTTTGGATGACACAGCTATAGCTATATTCCTTACTCGTGCGTCATTATAAGCCACCCGGTTTTACTTTGCTAGACATTTTTTTTTCTCAACTGTCTAAGAAGCCGTTTGTTTAGGATTTTACAAGCTTAAATAGAAGTGCACTTAATTTAGTCTAGGCCTCCTAAAGCCCAGACAGCAGACACATTAGATAATCAATTGTTTTTGGGGAAAAAGGACTTTAGATCTTACGACTTAAACTGTAACATACAAAAAGTTTAATATGTTCTTACACATTTTTCTTCCTAGGTGAAAAATGTAGCCCAAGTAGAACTAGAATCAACTGAGCAAGTAACACAAGAAGTATCTGCTGAGCAAATAACACAAGAAGTAGCTGACGCTGAGCAAATACCACAAGTAGTAGCAGAAGTAGAAGTTGTGAGTGGAGAAGCACAGGCTGAGCTCGTGGAAGAAGTCAAAACGGTTGAAGAAGGTGTGAAGAACATTGCTGAGGCGATCGTCAACTTGGAGAAGGAGATTGTGGCTGAACAAGTGAGTGAAATTAATCATCCTTTTTGTACTGACAGTTGCACGATAAGTTACGAGTGTTTTCACCTTGTGTTCAGCTTATTGTCAAATACATGTCTATGAGATGATGTATAGATTCATAATGCTAGCCCTTTCTAAATCATTGTTAGGGCAAAAATAACAAAATATTTGAGTATTTCAGAGTATTCAGACAAAATTAATTTTCTCAAGCCTGAAAGGGGCTCTGGTTTCCAAGTTGACTGGGTATAGTTACCTCGATGATACATTCTTTGTTCACAATCGTCGATATCATCTCCGTGTCTTATTCATTGCTTCCAACGCTGTGGTTTCTGTGCCAGGGATACTTACGCTTGGACCATTAAGTCTAGTAATTACATTAAAGCGATGCACATCGACCCTTGTAACCCTAAGACAGAGGGGAACTCTTAATCAACTAGATCATAAATTATATCGTATCTATGTATGTATTATTGGTATGGAAGAATTTGGGAGTGTGTAGTACCTAACCAGTTTTTAATATTATAGGTGCAGATTTCTCAAGATATAAGCGCAATCAAGTCCGTGGAGGTTAATTCTGAGTAAGTTATATTTTAAATGGTTTCGTTTTAAGACTAGCTATTGAGTAAAGAAAGTTCATAAAAAAACATACAAACTCAAAGTGACAAAGTTATATTCCTTGTACATATTTGGAATATGAATACGAAACAATATATTGACCAGAAAACATTATACATAGACAAAACAGACAAAAAAACGGGGCAGAGACATAAAACGTTGCGGTTAACAAAGCTCAGCACAAACATACGCGGCAAATGCCACAAATAGCAGCTGCAGCGCTGGTTTTCAGGCTGCACCTTGGGTGACGTCTTTGAATTAGAAAAAATATAGAAAAGATTGACACGCAATACAGGTATTTCTTTCCTTATACCTCAAAAATCACATCATCGAGTCAACAATCACATAATGGTCCTAAAAAAATGAACTTTATTAAAATGAAAATAATACGTTTGTAGATCCGTCCAGCAAGTTCCAGAAGGATTCACGGAGTACGGGCCCCCTGGCTTCAGGGAGTACGGACCCCCCAACCAGGACAACATCGCGAGAACTGATGATGAGGTAAGTGCATCTAATTCTATACTATTTATAAAGAGGTAAAATCCTACAGACATACAGCGGTAACAGTTGTAGGTAGTCCGAAAACACGTAAAGCTTGCGCGATGTAATCCACACTTGGCGCCATCTATTGGTATAAAGTGGAACTAATGTCCTGAAAACCAGTGAGGGCGAGCCACTAATACATAATAAAAATCATTGTATTGTAAACTAAGGTTGTATTGTTGTTTTATTCTTGTGAGATAATTCTTAAGCAATGCCTCTATTCCTACATTTCTAGATATGCCAACCAAAATTAACTTATTATTTTAATATTTCAGACCAAATCTGAGGAGGAAAGGATTGAAAGCAATGAAACTAGAAGAAGACGCTTTTCGCCTAAATTCAGGTAAAATAATAACTTATAGGTAATAGGAAAAATATTAAGGGCCGATTCTATGGTATAGCGCTGTCATTCTATACAAATCTGACACCATACCATTGATTTATAGACGGATAAAGTTTGGTATTATCAAGCCTAAATATCAGAATCAACAAATACGTAGGTATATTTATTAATATACGTGTGTAACTTTTTACCGAAACGACTCAGTGATCCGACTCAGTCAAATGATACATTGTTCCGAATCTCTAATGTTCGCTCCGAATTTATCATTCGACTCAAATGGATCCCAAGTTCGAGTGAATGATCCGAATGAGCGGAATGATCCGATGAGCCAAATGATCCGAATGAACTGAATGATCCGAGTGAGCCGAATGATCCGAAATGAGCGGAATGAATCACGGGTCTATCTGAGAGTCGATGTTCCAAATGAAGCGTTTCACTGTTCCGCATCTCTGCGCTGATCCCGATATGCAAATAGTCCAATTTTTTGAAAGATACGCCAGGTCTAGATTATTAACATCCATAAATTGTTATTGTGTATTTGTGATTGAGTAGGTTGGTGTACCGTCCATTTGGCCTAACAGATGGCCGGATGGCGGTGGGCAAGTACCATTAGGTGGCTATATGCTCGTTTGCCACCCTTCCCCATCCGCCGCGGGACTTCGTTCGCGGCTCGGACTCTATTTATAACTTTTGAAACTCCACAGATCCACAAAAGCCAAGAAGCACTGACTATCTACGACCAAGCGAGCAAGAAAGAGACTCGAATGACCGAAGACCAGAGCTCGCTCTCGATTAGACCTCGCATCTCTTGGACTCCGATAGTTATGTAGTAAAAAACTAATGTGATAATCTTTAAAAGGCAAATATAATGTTATTTGAAAAAAAAATATTATGATCTTTTCCTGCTGATTCCCTGCTATAATTATAAGAAAGAAAATAAATAACTAATAATAGGTATAAGTACCCAAACAAAAACAACCGCCGTTGACCGTTGGAGAGCCACGCTTCTGCATGAATGAGCCGGCTCGACCGGAGTGATACCACGGCCTCACAGAAAACCGGCGTCAAGCAGCACTGTGCTGAGTTTCGCTGCGTGAGTGAGTGTACCGGAGCCCAATCTGGGGGTTTAAAGGTTGGCAGCGCACTTGTGACTCCACTGGTATTGCGCGTGTCTATGGGAGCGGCGGCAATCGCTTTCCATCAGGTGATCCGTGTGCTCGTCTGCCACCTAACACATACAACACATTTGGGTTACATAGGTAAGTAGGTAATACCTAAGTTCTCTTTGGTCTTTATTTAGGAATAGAACACTTATTTCTATAGTTCACACCTGGAGCCCAATTCTCGGGTTGTTACACAATTGTAATCAATATTACCGCCAAAAGCTTGAAAGCCGCTTTTGGCGTTTTCCTCTAGAGGGCACTAGCACTGGCTGATGCCTCTATCTCAGTATATACTATAAGCAAGAAGGTTATCAGATGCGCGGTCAACTTTTTGCAGTCGTCAGCAAGTCGTCAGTCACACACTCTCTGGTTGGCCAGAGTTCTGGCCTCGAGCACTACCTATGCTCCGTATACCTATGCACCGCTACATCCAGTCTCATTCGTGACTGGATGTAGCGGTGCTGGAGAGCGTATGTTCCTGAAATATTCAATGTTCTCTGTGGCGTATGGGCCCGGTGTGGTCCCGTTGCTCACCACAAGTATACAAATATCATTTTTGGTACATCACGCCATCTGTATTTATGTACCGGAAATTCATTGTTGTTATAAAAAGCTTGCCATGCCAGCAAACGTAGCAAAATGTTAAAAACATTATACAAAAATGGAACGTTCCCTCTGGTAATACCATACAAAATAAAATTTTCCCCCAAGTCACATTTTCTTATCAGATTTTTTTCTTTTCTAGTCCTAAAAATAACCTTCGATTACTTATATGCAAATTAAAACGGTTTTATCATTTAAACATAAGGATTGAGATTTTTCTTATTTTCTGAACACAGAATGGAGAATGTATACAAAATCACTCGAAAGAATATATTGTCCCAGTAGCTAGAGCTTGTATTTAAACAAATTTATACTAGTTTTGTCATTATCCCACCATAGTAGCGATAACTTTGATTTATATGATAGAAGCCTTTGCCCTGCAGTGGGACAGTTTATAGGCTAATACTAGTATACTAGTTTTGTTTTTATAAAAAAAACTATGGGTTCCGAAGCGAATATGCTTCCGGTCGTGATGAATGCATTGCGTAGAGGATAATGATGGTGATTAATAAAAACGAAATGAAATACATTTAAAAAAAACCGTGATTAACTTTCTTTTTAATTAAATTATTTCGGTCACTTGGTTTGTCCTAAAGTGCAAAGCCGAGCAGTAAAGATTTCTTTTGTTTATTAGTACTTAAGTAGTTAGCCAAGAAGTAAATTCAGTCAAATAAGATAATGTCGAAAATGGACACACCAATAGGAATAATAAACTAGAAAAACCCCGATTGAGGAGATTTTTCGAGCCAACATTTAAAAACACAGGACAGTAACCATACGCGACCACCATATTTTGGACTTTGTGCATATGAGATAAGGTTGAAAACCAATCAAATAATAATGATATCTAGTGGCCTGGTTAATGGTTAAAAGGGATTTAACTGAAAAATAAGACACGTTTCATATTTATGAAGAAAATACTATCATTTTGAAATGTGAAATTATTATAAACAATATTATTTTTACATAATTACCAAACTGCTTCAAACGCCAAGGGCATTATTCATAAACGTTCAATAAATCTGTGTTAGCTAAATCGGTGTTATTATCGAGGCAAAGATTGTGCGATAAGAACGACACTGCTATATTTTGAAGTAATGTTTGGATTTATTCATGTTCACGATTAAGGAATATAAACCGGCTTCTAATAAAGCAGAAATACGAGGTATTGTTGCGTTCCTCAATGTAATATGTACGCAGCTTCGGGAAAATGTTCCCAAAAGACAAAATTATGAAGTTAAACATTTATATGGAAGACTGCTATAATAATTATCAATCCAATTTCACTAGAAATGACTTAGTTCTCATCATTTGCATGCTACTGAGACTCAGACTATTTTCCAAATAGTAAATAAAATTGTAGTACAATCAATAAATTATTAAGTACACACACAGGTTTAATTTTTTTTATTGAATATCGTGTCATAATTACATATGATTCCATACTTGTTAATTAGCCTAGAACTAAATATTTCAAAATAAACATTAACTAGACAATAAAAATAACAAAATATGATTAGTATCAACTAATCAAGTAGGGCACACTAGCGACGCCAATCGATTTTATTTTTTAGCTTCTAAACCGGATCTATTTTAAGCAATTTCGGGACTACAACCTCTCGGCAAACACTTATACTATTTATTAAATAACCATCCACAAATGTTGGGTCCGTTTTGTACGCGACAAAATGATTTTTCGCAAGTATAAGTGTTTGCTGAGAGGTTGTAGCACTGAAAAAGTTTGAAATAGATCCGGTTTAGTCTCTAAAAATTCAAATCAATTACCGCCACTAGGGTGCCCTACCCGTCACCTTAATATCACCATTCTACTCCTTAATATTTCCTATTAGAACGCAATAGTCTGATATATTCTGCCTACGCTTTTATTATATATATAATTATTGATATCAATAATGTGACCGAACAACTAATTTTTAATTTTTTAGACGAGATTTAACACGATATTTATTAATAGTCCGCTCGTGACCACGGCTGCTGTAACGTAGCCGAAACGTCGATTAAAATATGTGAGTACACAATGTTGTATCACATAATAAATATCGTGTTAAATCTTGAATAATTATACGAACCGCATTTATCTCAAAAATAAAGAAAATATCAACCACTATCCCGTAAAATTGTATGGAAAACTTTCAATTGGTTATTCTTAGACAGCTTCCGAAAATTGACACTAGATGTGCTAGTGAGAATCTTTGCCTCGCTAATAGAGCGTATGACATTTGAAACAAAAAAACATACTTAATTTACATACGAAAAAAGAATTAAAACTGCACTATAACACCGTTATAGCTAGCAAATGTGTAACAAATATTTATGAATGACTCTAATAATATTAATTATGTTTACCCACATTCAAGATAATGTTTCTAAACCTGACAACACCGGTCATAGCTTGGCTTAAATGGGAATGACCCATGCCAATAAATTAAAAAAAATATTCAGTCAGTCAAGTCAACGTTCGGTGTGCGTTCGGTCCGCTTCCGCCGCGTCTCGTCGCGTTTTGTTTTGTTTACATATTCTTCATTTAATTAAACTGCCTTTTGTTTACATTAAATTATTTGCAAAACTGAAATTGAACAGTTTTACACAGTGTTCAGTGCCTTTGTGATATTATAAATCGATTAATAAGTTTCAAATTTTAGCAAGTGAAGTCATCTTGTGATCAAGATTTGGTTGTTTTATTCTGAATTTACATATAATTTTCTTGTTGTGACTCATTGGAAAAAGGATATCAATTAACTTCTGTGACTTTAATGTAAGTATTTTACAATATTTTTTTTATTTATAAATCGTTATAGAGTTTGTTTAAACACAGTATTTCGAATCGCAATCTTGATTTCGCCTTTTACGGTGTTCATTGCGAAATTTTTTCTCCGGAGGGAGATCGACCTCGATGCTAAATTTTATAGTTGCGATGTGATTCTTATCAACAGTATGGCAGAACTTACTTCACTTACACTATAAGAAATAGTCAGTTCCAACTAGAATTTTCTTGTTTTTGACCAAACTAATGTGAAGATGTAGGCAAATTCTACCAAAACATTAAAAGTGGATTATTTTTAGTACTATTACGACCATTTTTAGTATTTTCTAGGTTACTGAACTATGGATACTTTTAACCTAATAAAATTGAACAAAAAGTATGTATACATTACATATCACTGTTACTTTGTTTAGGCATTTACTAAAATGTATCATAATATTATGGTTGCTGGTTTTTATGACAACAGATAAAACATGTAAATAACAATGAAATATTATTGGAAAATAAATTTCTGTCATACAAAAATCACGAATTTAATCAAAATCTTCTGTTACTTTTTAGTAATGTATTAAATACAACTACAAACCACAATTAGCAACATACGTTTCATGCATTTTATGTGATAATAACGTAATTACAAACAATGATTTACATTTTATTCATGCGTAAAATTGAAGAAGGAAAAAACATGCACTCTCCACATTCATTTGTATGTATAAGCGTTATTTTAGTGTTACCAGTTCTTCTGATATTAGTGGGAATTTCCAATTTACAGAGTATGAGTGGTGAGAGATTGTGAAGAGAGTGCCACATGCGCTAGCCATGACACCTCAGCCAAGAGTAATATTTTAGAAGAGAAGACAAATCAATTCTAAATCTTCTTTGTATTAAATATAAATTACTTATAGTTGGTATTTATTTAAACGAAGCTTACTGCTAACTCTTTCAAAGTTCATCTTTGTTATAAATTAAAACATTCTTAGTAATATTCATTTTCAAAATCAATTGAAGTAATACGACAATTTGCCGTTACATGTATGGTCAGCAACAAAAGTAGCTTAACACTTTAGTACCATGTCTAACTAACTGTTCTGCTTATTGTAGGCAGTTTCCAAGGGGTTCGTAATAAATGTTACCTATTACAACATGATACTAAAGTGTTAAGCTACTTTTGATGCTGACCGTACCTGTCTGTATGTTGGATTTTTTCATGGAATTTTAAATCCTATTCACAGGATTTAAGGTTGAAATAAAATGAATACTACTTAAGCACGCTTAAGTTAATTCCAGATTAATATCCAATTTTATATTGTACCCCTTTATTTTTTCACGCTGTAATTACCTATAACTGTAAGAACAGTTAGTCTAAGTATGTATAGACTATCAATATTGTCACTTCTTTATGCTGTATTTTATGTTGGTGATTCAATAAATAAATAAAATAAAATAAATCACCAAATCAAATTAGGTTTCATGTTATGCACAGAAAATTATGTAAAGTGGAGTCCCTTTTCCGCACTTAGACTCCTTTTCGGTCTTTTGTGCGTGTATAGGCACAGTAATAAAGGCAACAAAAAAGTACCACCAACTATTGCCATAAGTGGTAAACTATTGGCATTTATTGTGGTAACTAAAGTCGCAGCGCAGTTCGCAAACTCATCATGCATGCAAACTGCTCAGTTACTTTCATTTGTCTTCCTGAAAAGCATAATGTTTAAAACATGGCCGTTTAAAACGTTCAGAATTACAAATTGTATAGTTCCGAGACGAAAACAATTTATCTACATATTTCATTTATTGCTTGTTTTTCTGTTCAACAATGTTAGCTGACTTTTAAAGGTAATATTGGGTTATAATACAAGTAATAACCTGTCCCATGAATGAATACTAAATATATTGAGATTAGTTAACAATTAAATTAATTAAAGTTGTATTATGTAGCTGTTGCTAACGTCTTTTACTTGCTTTTTAGTTTCATATATGTCAAATATTCATTGTTGCTATAGCTCATTGACCTAACTGAAGGGTGGCATGCAAGTGAACTATAAAAACTAAATTTGATTTTAAAGTTTACACAAAAATCTTATATTTGTACAAATGAAATTTATGTTTTCAATGTCTTCAAGCAGATATTTTCGGTATGAATCAACTACACATATTTAAATACTGGTTTTCTCTCTTTTTAGGGTTCTGTAGCCAATTTGTGTGTGGGGTATCTATGGATAGGTCTTTAACATGAGGTTTTTAACATAATTTTTTTCTAAACACATACTTTGCGTAAGAGACGCTCCCAAAGTGGTAAATTGTGTAAATTATTGTCTAGTGGTTTTTAGTGTACAAATTTGGTGTTTATTTGTGCAGTGAATTGCCGAAAAGTGATCTTAATTATAAGAATGGTTGGATTGTATCGTTTTTAACATTGTGTGTCGAGTGAGTTGTCTAGTGATAACCTGCTTGGTAGGTCCAACTATAGTCTTAAAACCCGCGACTGCTTTTAGAGTGATATCCGCTGAATCTTTAGGTCGATAAAACGTAAAAACACCGGCGATTTATTGAGTGACTGTGACTTTGACTGACTTCGACTACCTACTTATTCTCAATAAGTTACTTGACATTGGCAAATTATCTTCCGGTAGAGCCATATTTAAAAAAAAATAGAGACTATTGAGAATGAAATGAATTTGATGACTCCAGCACATGTCGATACAGGGAGCAGTCCTAGGCGGGATGCATTTAATTATAGATCAATATATTGTATTTTAAGATTCTGCAATTTTTACATTTATTGAATTTTACCAACACTTTTGTGTAAAAGTCAATTTTAATGAAATGCTTTTCAATTGAAATCAATAACAGAGCTTTTCTGTATTAAATATTCATAAGTAGAAAACATCCGGAGACAGCATCAAACTTATCTTAGTGTTCAAGCGATCAAAATGAACCTACCAAAAATATCTGAGCATTAGACAAAAATCGCTTTTAACACAATATCTTAAGGTGTTCTTTCATTTGTTCGAACATCAAATAAAAATTCACCTTGGCGCATATTTATCAGATATGTTTTTTAAGTGATAGGTGGCAGATGAGCAGCCGGATGACCTGATGGTAAGCCATTGCCGCCGCCAATAGACGTTTTGTGGTAGGTTTGAACGCTAACATCTTCTGACGCTGACTAGACTGTTGAGTCAGAACTGAAACCTTACCAAAAATATCTGACCATTTGACAAAAGAAAAATTCTTATATAGTCTTATATAATCGTTAAAATAAAAAGTAGTCAGTATTTGACAAGGTACAACAGTTGAAAAAACACCTTAAGGTATTGTCCTAAAATCGATTATTATTATATGCTCAAATATTATTAATAGGTTTCCTGAGTTCATTTGACGCTGCTGTGCTAGGAAAGAACACTCCCTCAATATGTAAGTAGTCCTTATTACTACCTGTTAAAGTCTATATTGTAACTTGAATACTTTGTGTCTAGAGCTTGCAATTATTGCAGGGTTATAGATGTGGGCGTTATCGAGAAAGTTAATGAACTGATCGCTTTATTATAATGGAGAAATTATCTAGACTATTGTTTTATTAGACAACTAGTGGCCCGCCTTTACTTCGTTTCGAGACATTAGTTCCTTTACCAATAGATGGCGCTAGGTGTCGGTTACACCGCGGAAGCGTGTTGTGTTTTTAGATTACCTATAAGCGTTGCCGCTGGATATATGCAGATAGGCGTGGTCCGAATTACGATATACGCACTACGCACTTAAGGCGACGGGTGGCACTAACTAGCGACGCCAATCGATTTAAATTGATAGCAACTAAACCACATATCTTTTTAACATTTTCGAAGTTTGAGCCTCTCGGAAAACACTTAAATACCTACTATTTATTTAATACTTATACTCAACTTTTGAGTCTGCTTTTGTAGGTACTCGAAATTTGAATTACCGCCAAAAACGGCCACTTATGGTGTTAATCCAAATTTCCAGTGCAAAAACAGATCAAAAAGGCGCACCTTTATTAAGGTGACAGGTAGGGCACACTAACGACACCAATCGATTTTAATTTTTAGCTACTAAACCGGATTTGTTTTAAACAATTTCGGGGTTACAATCTCTCGGCAAACTATTTATTTAACACTTATAGTTAACTGTTAGGTCTGCTTTAGCACTCGAATTTTGATTTATGGCCAAAAGTGGCCGCTTCTGGCGTGAATAAATATTTCGCGTATGCGTTGGACCCAATATTTGTGCATGATTATTAATAAATAGTATAAGTGTTTGCCGAGAGATTGTAACCCCGAAATTTTTTAAAATAGATCCGATTTAGTAGCTAAAAATTTAAATCGATTGGCGTCGCTAGTGTGCCCTACCCGTCACCTTAAATAAATAGTTTAAATGTTTGCTTAGAGAATCCCGCTCTGAAAATTTTCAAAATAGTTTAGTAGCTAACAATTTTAATCGATTGGTGTCGCTAGTTAGGTTACCCGTCGCTTTAACTTTGCGTGTCGGAACTGGATGACTTGAGCTAATGCACATAAAGTTATTACCGTAGTAATGTACGGTAATAACTTGATATCGCGATTTGTAATAAGGTGGTACGTGTCCATGTGTATTTATCTCTCCATCGTTACACAAACGGGTTACATACCGCATCATGAGTCATCAGGCCCCTGCAGCAAGGTTGCCTACCGCCATGATAATTTCGCCAAATCGTAGGCACCTGTATCTGATTGCCCCAATAAGACAGACTTAATAAGTCCAAGGATATATTCTTTACTGGCAGTCGCCTGCTTCGCTTGGGTGAATTTAAAAAACAAAGTAACTTATGTCACTCCTTCTCTATCCCTTCGACTACATTGAAACATTTAACAGTGGGAGAGCCATGATGGCTCAGCATGAATGGGCCGGCTCGACCGGAGTAATACCACGCTCTTACAGAAAACCGGTGAAGCAATGCATGCGCTGTGTTTCGCTGCGTGAGTGAGGGTACCGGATGCTCAATCCAGGGGAAGGGGGTAAAAAGGTAAGCAGCGCACTTGTGACACCACTGGTGTTGCAGGTGTCCATGGGCGGCGGTAATCGTTTACCATCAGGTGATCCATCGGCTCGTCTGCTACCTATATCATAAAAAAAATCACACTTTCAAAATACCCCGATTGATACCTACAAATTTGATTATAAAAGGTTTAACAAAATAATGCAATAATGGTAAGAATATTTTTTTTTCGAAGCATCGTGTCTACAGTATAAATGCGTTTTACAAAAAAAAATACCGTCCCTCGTTCAGTTTAATATAATATTATATTTTACTTTTTAGAATCAGAATTTTCTCTTTCATTTAACATCACACTCGATGTATTAAAATAAAAATTTAAAAAAATTCTTTCGGTTTTTCTTGGATAGCATACACTGTGCTATTATTTTCAAATAAAATATAAGTCTATGTCACCTGGACAAAAATAAGGAATTGATTGATATCTCATTCATCAAAATCGGCTGGGTAGTTAAGGCAGAATCTTGAAACATACAAACATTTACATACATACAAAGACTGCCCTAACCCTTCCCTTTTTAACTTTGCCGTATTCGGCGACATTATATGGTATGAGGCGACTAAGGTAAAGCTGCTGGCATGATCATCAGCACCCAGAGAAGGAAAACTCTGCATTTATATCAAAACCCTCCCCAACCCGTCTGCCAAGCGTGGTGAGTATGGCAATTACCCCTCACGTGACTGAGGAAGGTCCGTACCCCAGCTGTGGGGACTTAAATGGGCTGATGATGATGATGATGATGATATCGTATGATGACAAACTATCACGTCCAGAGAATTGGGCCCCTGACCCATACAAAGTTGATCGATACCGCTCGACCTCCTTGCTAATTTGGCTGTATTGATCTTTGTAATACATACAGGTAGGCTGGATATTGATTGCCCGAAAAACCACTAAATAAGCCCAAGGATTTATTACCTCATACATAACACACAAAAATTTCATCATTGTTTAGAAGGTTAGTTTTTTTATCTTGTATACACGGCGTCACATAGAGTTACTATTGTTGGACTTTGGACCGTCCTTATGTCTGAGTGAGACACAAGTGTTATTTTCGCATTGCAGGGGGTAACCTAACCTAACGTCGTCCGTCGTTTGGCTTACGATATTCGTACAGATTTTTTGTAGTGGCACAGTATACATGGTGTATCTGTGAACATTTACATCCCTGTAATCACGTGTTCTACCAACCATTCTGAACAACATTTGTTCAACGACTTTTCGAAATTCATCGAAATTTTTTTAGACAAAATGACCAAGTCACTTGACCTACTTTGTATGAAAAGTTGAAGTTTTTACATGCGAATTTCCAAAAGTGATAGAATATTATGTTGTTCATAATGGTTAGTAGAACACGTGGTTAAAGGGATGTAAATGTTCACAGAAACACCCTGAATTGGCTCTCCTCTGCCTAAAGGTAAGCAAGAGAAGAGCCCAAGTTGCAATTACAACGGAAGCGATGTCAAGGCATCACCTCCGTTGGCACCGCCATACTGGCCCGCGATAAATAGATTTCTTCACCATGTTTTGTTCGAAGGTTTACCAAACTTTAAGAAAAAACTTGCGGCCATTCTAAGTCTATGAACTCAACAGATAAACATTACGTAGGTATGTAAACAAAAACACGGCAGAGTAGCCGGCAAGATCCGAGTCGCGAATCGAATTCGAAATTTTTCCCATAAAAAGAGGGCAAGTGCGAGTGGAATCCATCTGAGAAGGTTCCCAATATGGTTCTTGCGTCAAAATAAAAACTAAATTTAAAAGGCAATAATTATGGCATCATTTATTTTAGACTTGCTTGCCTTGACAACTTTATATAGAAGCTGTTTAGGCAACAAATACGAATTTACGTCCACGAAGAATCGCCTTGTTGGTGTTACTTAAGGTGACGGGTAGGGCACACTAGCGACGCCAATCGATTTTAATTTTTCGCTACTAAACCGGATCTATTTAAAACAATTTCGGGGTTACAACCTCTCGGTCCGTTTTTGTACGCGAAAATTCATTCACGCCAAAAGCGGCCATTTTTGGCGGTAATTCAAAATTCAAGTGCAAAAGCAGACCAAACAGTTAACTATACGTATTAAATAAATAGTTGTTATAGGTTTTTGCCGAGAGGATGTAACCCCGAAATTGTTTAAAATAGATCCGGCTTAGTAGCAAAAAATTAAAATCGATTGGCGTCGCTAGTGTGCCCTACCTGTCACCTTAATACGTACTTTTCATCTACAATGGACAACATTTCATATTTTTAACATGTCCATATTGTTTTTTTATATGAAAGTAGACATAAAATGAACAGACCCATATTTTTTCTTTTTTCAAAATTTGTCCATTTTCATGCATAAAATAATTATTGAAATTCTTTTTATTCTAAATAGACGTAAGCGCCAAATGACGTAATCGGACGGCTGAATACAGCGATGTTCCTTTGCTTATCATTGTTTTAATAAAAAAAAGGTACTACTGTCAAAGGTAAATAATACTAGTGTCAACATTGTCAACGTCATTCATACATTCAACGTTGTCTTTTTTTTTACAGTTACATGTCATGGGTTTGGCATTACGTAAATTTAAAACTATAATGTGCTAAGCAAAGAAATATTTTACATTCTGCCGTCCGATGACGTCATCTTACGTTTTTTAGTTTTTAATTTTTTTCTCAGTAAATAAGCAATATAAAAAATGAATAAATAAATATTCGAGCAGCGGAAAAGTAAACAAAGAATTGGTATTTTTTGTTTCAAAGCTTAGCAATTTTGAAATGTTGTCCATTATAGAGCTTGATTATTTAAGGTGATGGGAGAGTTTAAGCCAAGTTTTTTTTTATATTTCATGTGACGACCTTTTTGGATCAGTGGTAGTGAACACTGCCCCTGGTGCAAGGGATGTGGTTTCGATCCCCGCACAGTAGAAACATTGGAGTACATGAACATGTCTGTTTGTCTGGGTTTGTCACCCATTGATCTGGGTGTTTTCTATGTGTTATAAGTATGTATTTACAAAAGAAAATTATTAAATGTATATATTAGTAATCCCACTGTTGATTCTGATAGCCGTAACACAGGTGCTTGAGCTACCTATCTCAGAGTCAGATCAATGTACATGTGATGTTGTGAAATATTTACTATATTCACTTTTTATCCAAATCTTTAGGGATCTCTAAAACGATTCAATTTCGTAATCAGCTCGTGAGTAAGTAAGTAAGTGAGTATCGTGACTGCATAAGATAGTTTTTTGGCAATTTGTGACGCCTCGATATTTATTTGTAAATACTGTTTATGTTATAAAAGAAATGGCCGAATCGAATGCGATAGCACAACAATGCTTATTTCATAATGCGTTTGTATATTTGTATATTGTATTTTTTTTTATGATATAGGTGGCAGACGAGCAGACGGATCACCTGATGGTAAGCGATTACCGCCGCCCATGGACGCCTGCAACACCAGTGGTGTCACAAGTGCGCTGCTTACCTTTTAACCCCCCTTCCCCTGGATTAGGGCCTCCGGTACCCTCACTCACGCAGCGAAACACAGCGCATGCACTGCTTCACGCCGGTTTTCTGTGAGGACGTGGTATTACTCCGGTCGTGGTATTATACTATACCTACTAATGGCTCCTGGCTTCGCTCACGGATAGGTATATTTTTTTAATAATTCCCTAATTTTAATATGTAATAAAATAATTTACTTACCTAGGGTCTTATTCATTCATGTTTATTAAACCTTTGTTCCATCATCATTATCATCATCAGCCCATTTAACTCCCCACTGCTGAGGCACGGGCCTCCCTCAATCACATGAGGGGTAATTGCCATACTCACCACGCTTGGCAGACTGGTTGGCGAGGGTTTTGATATAAATGCAGAGTTTTCCTTCTCTGGGTGCTGATGATCATGCCAGTAGCTTTACCTTAGTCGCCTTTTACGACACCTCGGTAAGAGTGAGGGTGGCCTATTCTACTCTGCCGGGGACCACACGGCTTTGTTTACTAAAATGGTATTATAAAGCTGTTTTCATTCTTTTTTTCAAACGTCAAAACTGCTCTATAACACCGTTTTAGCTAGTTTATTGAACGTTTATCAATAAAGCCCCTAGTCTTCCGCATAAAAATATGCATTCTAATGGTGAAAGAATGTTTGAAAACAATCCAGGAGCCCAATACTCGGGACGTGACATAGATATCAAATTCGACATTCGTATGGACGAAAGTATGGAAATCTCTATATATATGTATATAGTATGGAATTGACGAATGTATGGAATAGGCCTGATGGCCTATTCTCATTCGAGTTTATCCATTACATTACATATGATACCCAGTGCCCTTATAAAAAAATGTATTTACTTACGTCTTTTGCTCGATATAAAATACGGCTACAGATAGATAGGTAAGTATAGATAATGCGCTTGCGCACCATTATAATGTGAACCTTTCGAGCATCAGCCGCTTCGCACTTTTTTATTGTGACAGGTGGCAGACGAGCAAACGGATTACCTAATGGTAAGAGTGTTCCGCGGCCCATAGACACCCGTAACAAGAATCACAAGTGCGCTGCCCATCTTTTAACTCCCATTTCCCCCGGAAAACAGCGCAGGCGGTGCTTCACGCTGTTTTTCTGTGAGACCGTGGTATCACTCCGGTCGAGCCATAAGGCCTAATTTAAAGCAGACGTTACGACCGAATCGGAGTTTCCCTCTCATTCACACGCGCTGTGTGTCTCCTTTGTTTGGATGCGACGGGTATATTCTCGATCGTTACGGGACGGCTTTAAATTACCTAAGTGACCAGGTCATTGATGCCGAAGCGTGGTTCTTCCACGTCTGTGGCCTTTATATTATGGGCTGTAATTTTTCAAAGTCCAGTCCACATCCTAAGTTACTAGGCCGTAAATACATCAGTCTATTGGTCGAACGCCCTCAATTCGCAGTAACAAACATTGTAAACAGTTAACTGTGATGTCATCCTTGCTTGTGGTTTACTTTGCAAGTCGAATGAGCTTATGTTAGAAATGACGTAGGCCTAAGTCTTAAGTAGAACTAACTCGAGACTAGGATGACCTAATGCCGCTATAATTTACGGTTAACATTTTTTTTACGAGCGATGATAGCTTAGTGGATGGTTTTTTTGTAACAGGTGGCAGACGAGCAGACGGATCACCTGATGGTAAGCGATTGCCGCCGCCCGTGGACACCCGCGACACCAGTAGAGTCACAAGTGCTTTTTTTTCCCCAGGGGAAACCATCATGGCCGTCACTTTGCTACATGTAGGGAACAAGGTGGTGTGTGGGACTCAAACCCTAACTAAAACCCCTGGGGTGTCCATCTCCGCGCAATCGCGGTCGGAAACACCACAGCCGGGACTAGACCGTACCGCTAATCGCGCTCGCCGCTTCACCACTATCTGGCGCAATACAGCCCTTCAACGCTGTACCTACGACCTACCAGGACACCCAGTAATGTCGTCCCCCGCGGAGTCGTATGCTGAGTAAGCCACTCCTCAGCAGTGGATACGCTCACGTTCTCTGAAAGCCCGTTTAGTCGCCTCTTACGACAGGCCGGGAAAACCTTGGCAGTATTCTTAAACGCCCCTAGCCACAGGGCGTAGAGTCACAAGTGCTCTGCCACCTTAATCCCCCCTTTCCCCCAGATCCTCACGCAGCGAATCACAGCACAGTGCTGCTTCACGCCGGTTTTCTGTGAGGCCGTGGTACGTGGTCACTCCAGTCGAGCCGGCCCATTCATGCCGAAGCGTGGCTTTCCCACGGTCAACCATCTTCTCCTTCCATAAGAGTTTCGAATCCGAGCTTGCACCTCTGGATGTTTTAAAAAATCTTTGTGCGTATTTCTACCATAAGATCGGAGGGAAAACATCGTAAGGAAAACCTGCTCGTTTCGGATAGTTTCTGAAACGTGTAACCATGATTCAGTTGGTCCGGTTCCCCTGTTAAAGGGTTGCGAAGGTCAGACGGCAGACGCTTCATTGTAATTATCAGATTCCCCTAGAATCATGGTCCAAGCGTACCCCGGGCTCCAGAACGACAGCTTTGGACGATATCTAGGAATCACACGCTAAGACGAGAAAGAGTAATTGTAAGTTTCGGGACAAACTTCTTATTTATTTATTGGATTATAAAGTTACAGCATTACATTTATATATTTTTTATAGAAAGGCCAATCAGGATGACTTCACTCCGCCTGATGGTAAGCGGCCGTAAAATACAAATATGAGGCTGACAGGCACAAAAGAACTAACAAAGTACCCATTGAGTCTGCCATCCTCACCTTAATGGCCTGCTGAGATCCCGCTTCACGCCCCGCCTAAAAGACTCCGGATTGTATGAAGGACGAACCACATGAGCTGGGAGGGCATTCCATGTCTTGAATTAAAACATTATCTGCTCTTATACTAATAGATAATCACATCTTGCGTTTGTGAAAAAATGAATGACGTTTATTGTAATACGAAATCAAGGTTATTAAACAGATCTATTCGTTTACAAGTAGTTCTCGCTTGATTCTACATTTACACATTATTTCAAAAAAAGAATCAATACCGAATTAATACAGTGTGAAAAATAGATTAATTACAAAATAATCATTACATTGCAAACTTATTCGTACATTAACTCGTCCCATGCTAATCTGTACTTAATTGTATAGTAATATGCTGACAGGCACAAAAGAAGTCTTGTTGACTTGTTGATAAGGTTCATTATACCAATATTTCGATGTTGAATCTTGAGGGAAGACTTTGTCAGTTCACTCGTATCCAAACTTGTATTTTGTCGTTTGTAGACTGCGGTAATGGACAATACGACAAAAAAACATTTTTCGAAATGAAAAATACCAGTTCTAGATTAGACTTATAGAAATTGAAGAAAAATAAATTCAGAATTTTTAAACAGATATTAATGGAGAAAAAAAAATAAAATGTAAAAATCCTCCTGTGACGCCATCAGCGTGCATGTCAAATTAATAACGCTTTTGCTCACGTTGAATAAAGCAAAAAAAAAGTAAAATGTCTGATCATAAAATGACAAAATGATGACAGTGACAGTAAGTAACTTAGTCACCTAATTTTTTTATTGGACGTATAGCACCGACATCACAATACGTTGAGCCTGAGGACTGCGTCACTTCCGGCAAATAAATTAATAATTTAAAAAATAAATATTTCAATAAAAACGTATATTAAATGATAACTAAAAAATATGGGTCATCTCTTTTCTCTTTCTTTATTCGAAAAGCATATAAAAATGCATTATTTTTCGTATTGTCTATTATGTACACATTCGTACTCTCCTATAATCGATTAATAAACATAAGTTTGAATGACTCATAACCCAGTACAATCTATACTATACATACATATAAAGCTAAATGACGACTTTTTCAATATCTATGAATTTAGATACGCTTTGAAACGTCTTGCTAAAACCGAAGTCATAAAATAATTATATAATTTGCGAAAGCGCCATGAATAGTATGGACTACCTTTTATCGAAACGTTTAGTTCGATACTGGAGTTTGCCCTTATTTTTAATTCGCTTTTTTAACTACTAGACGACCTATCAACCCGTCCCATCGCAGCATAACATTAAAATCGATAAGTATCTAAATACAGTACGTATACATAGTTATGTATCTATTATGTAATACATAATAGTAGTGTACTAACCATAAATCATTATCATGCAACAATCTAAAGCTAATTTAAATGTTAATGACTGCCGAACACCGGTTTTGCATTTTTTATTGCGAATAACGAGTATTTTTGCTGATCGACACAGACAGTATAGAGATTGTTTTAATGAATCACCAGGAGGCCTATTTTGAATTTTCGTCTCACTAAAAAATGTGTGACTCGCATGATTTTTGACATCACCATTTTTGAATCGTTCGAAAACGAGCGATTGCAACGAGGTGGTGTTAAAACCATTCGTTTCCGTGAAGCGAGTGGACGCTTTTATGTCTGACACAGACGTCAAATAAACATACATGACCTTCTAATCTGTTTCGTGGTATAAAAATTAAAAGAAATGAATGAATATTTAATATTCATGGAGAAGTGAGTTCCTCACTCATATCGATCAGGAAGCGAGAAACGGGTTAACATTATACTTCGACAAGCTTGGAAACACCCTAAGCAAGTGATATCAAAAATAGGGAACATTCTGAATCATGCGACACACGACGTGATTTTCAAAACGAGTAGTTTTATTTGGACAAAGCGAAAATTTTAAAATAGATCTCCAGGATGAAAGACTTACATAAGTGCTTGATTTACTTATGTGACTCTGACCAGTGAGTTGACTCTTACGTATAGTTCAATGACTCTGACTCATTAGTTAACGGGTGCCATGAGTCTTCTAGCAGCGTTGCCAACTTTTCGAGGCTAGATTTACGGCCGCACTCAGAGACGTCATTTAAGCTATAGTTCATTTACTTTAGTATTGGTAGTCTTTATGCGTATCAAAATAAGTGTCAATATTTTTTCTTAAGTAGCCAACTAAGTTAATCAACGACTCTGAGTGTGGCAGTTAGCCTTTTTTATGCTTATAATGATTTAGCCCCTCTCCCAATTTCTAGCCCCAAATAATTCTGTGCGTCCTTGGTACAAGTCGACTTATATCGGATTTGATTTTCTTCTTGCTATTTCATCTATCTATGCTCTATTATTCTCTCTGATCAGACGGAAAAATGGAGGATTTTTTGCATGTGTGATCAGACAAAAAATTAGAGGATTTTTTCAGACATGCAAAAATATCCTCGATTTTTCCGTCTGATCTGAGAGAATAATAGAGTATTTTTTTGTGATGAAGTAGCAAGAAAAAAAACATATTCGATATAAATCGACTTGTACCACTTTTCACAGGACGCACAGAATTGTATTATTGTATTGAGCAAACCTAATTAAATAGGGCTTAGTCACAAACATCAACTTTGTCAGCACAAAGTGAAAGTAAAACAGTAATAGTTGGAGTTGAAGTAAGGTAGTATAGTTGGAGTCAAAATTCTCTGATAAAGACACATTTGAGCTGTTTTTATTAAGTGTATGTGTTTAGATAGATGTATTCAAAACAACCGCGTAGTCCCCGGCAAAGTAGAATAGGCCACCCTAACTCTAAGCGAGGTGTCGAAAAAGGCGACTAAAGTAAAGCTGCTGGCATGATCATCAGCACCCAGAGAAGGAAAACTCTGCATTTATATGAAATGAAATGAAATGAAATATTTATTTGCTTGCTAAGTGTTCCATACAAATATTAGGTGTTTTTTAGTAAACAGGTGCTTATAACTTAGCTACCTTGTTAGGTAATCACAAATGTGAGGGCAGCTTTATCCTAATAACAATTTTAATATAAAAATCTTAAAACCCTCGCCAACCCGTCTGCCAAGCGTGGTGAGTACCCCTCATGTGATTGGGCTGGTGATGATGATGATGATTCAAAACAACTCGAGTATGTACCAGGCATTACAATAATGTTTATTATTTCGTTTGTGTATTTCTTCAATTTTCGAAAAAAATATTCTGAAACCTTTTTTGAAATTATTGAAAGCCCTATTTTGAAATTATTGGCAAAATCTAGCTCTTTTTGAAAGCCCAGTTAGCCCGAAAGCCTGGCACCGATCTAGATCATTACAGGCACTTCTGTCCAGTCCTATCACTTCTAAACATATTCCAAAGCGTGTAACTCATTCGTTATTCTATTGAAGCTAATGAATGTAACAAAAAACCTTAAGTCATGCTTCTAAGAAAGTCATGCAATATGATACCTTCTAAAAAAATCAATTAATACAACACTCTTGATTATGCTGAGTATGGTGAACTTGACATTTGCACTACTGCTATCCCTTTCCGACCTCTTAAAAGTAACAGAGCAAGCGAGAGCTTACTGTTCGCTGATATTAAGTACATTATTCCAATTTCACTTTCATTAGAGTGTCTGCTTGTAGTAGTCTGGCTTATTTAGAAGTGTTCAAGCAAAATTGAATCCTAAATAGCTACGTCAGAATACTAATTTGAATGTAGATCCATTCTATTAGAATTTGATAATGATAGTAAACTTCGAGAAAAACCAGTTTAAACATACAATAAATTAGTATCACGATAAAAAAAAAGCTATTTTGTTATAGAAATGTCGAGCAGAAGCGATTAAAACATGGACCGGTTTTAGTATTCGCGATCTGAAAGAACCATGTGGATTTAAATTCGTCTTGACCTTTGATAAACTTGTTATCTTATTAAATATTTATCTTATAATTAGAATTCCAAACTTGGCTGGGTTTTTTCGGTGTGCCTTGAAATCTTTAGCATGAAATTTGGTTTTTTATTATGCTTTTGGTTCTTTTTTTTTTGGAAAATTTAATTTAAATTTTAAAAATGTAAATTAATTGCATTTAGATTGTAAAATGCTATTTTGGTGTCGCCTACCAGAGAGACATCTTTAAATATTATTCCCATAAGCTTGAGAAAACCGGCACGTTTCGGTGAGTTTTAGAGAAACGTGTAACCATGATTCAGTTGGTCTGGATCCCCTGTTAAAGGGTTGCGAAAGTCAGACGGCAGTCGCTTCATTGTAATTACCAAACTCCCCAAATCCTGAATCATGGTATAAGCTTACCTTGGGCTCCGAAGCGTACTCCCTTTAAAAATGGCCCGGCAACGCATTAGCGATCTCTCTGATTTCGCGGATGTTAATGGGCGGCGATGATTGCTTTCCATCAGGTGACTCGCTTGCTCGTTTGTCGCCTCTAGCATAAAAAAAAAGGTTTGGACGCATTCCCATAAATAATCATATGCTGTAGACTTCTTTTTTATATAATAATTGGCAGACGAGCAGACGGATCGCCTGATGGTTAGCGATTGCCGCCGCCCATAGACACCCGCGACACCAGTGGAGTCAAGTGCGCTGCCAACCTTTAAATCCCCCCTTTGCCCCGGATTAAGCCTCCGGTACCCTGACTCACGCAGCGAAACAAGCACAGTGCTGTTTCACGCCGGTTTTCTGTGAGGCCGTGGTAACACTCCGGTCGAGCCGGCTTATTCATGCCGAAGTATGGCGGTAGATAGTTGTCTATAGCAAACTAATATTCATAATAAAGAAGCTATTTCTATCATCATGAGTTTCAAGATCAACATCTCGACAGCAAACAGTACAACTATCAGCTTCCATTTGAGCCATATAGTAAAGGAATAAGGTTGAAAGTATAGCTGTAACATTTGTTAAACTGTACTATTTAAATAGTGTAATTCTAAATCAAACAGTCAGACGCAATTCGCTATACATCTGCTTGTAACATTACATTGGCTTTCCATTGAACCATAGTATACATAGACAATGTTTATTTATATGTCTGGCCACACTATAGACATTCTTAGTATGACAGAAAGTTTTAGGGATCAGAGGGTAAAGAAATAAACAGAATTTACGACCAAATCATTATCCTAAAAGAGATCTTACCCGCCAAGTAAAAAAGAGAAATGCAATAAATAAATTCGAACTCAATGTTGAAAATATTGATAATTGCAGTTAAATTTCGAGTTGTCACGTGAACAATTGCTTAAACATCATCATCATCATCAGCCCATTTAAGTCCCCACTGCTGGGGCACGGGCCTCCCTCAATCACATGAGGGGTAATTGTCGTACTCACCACGCTTGGCAGACGGGTTGGCGAGGGTTTTTACTGCAGAGTTTTCCTTCTCTTGATGCTGATGATCATGCCAGCAGCTTTACCTTAGTCGCCTTTTACGACACCTCGGTAAGAGTGAGGGTGGCCTATTCTACTCTGCCACATTATGTTTAGCCATGTGGTCCCCCACATGGCTAAACATAATGTGTCATAAATAATAGAGTTTTTCCCTCCCCAGCCGGTCCCACATTGTTGAGGATCATGATTTTCATGAAGTCTGCGTATGAATTCATTCCTCGTGTTGCGGTCTTCTGCGCGGTAGAGTGCTGCCCTAATTAGCATTTATGCGCCTTCAGACACCTGGTCTATCCATTGGATTCCTTCCTCTTGGCCTCTGATCCTCCAAGCCCGCAACGATACGTCGCTCAAGATTATCTTCACCCCTATATGGCCGAAGTACTCCATTATTCGCTGCAGGCAAACAGCTGAGAGTCGAGGGAGGCCAGTGCCCCAGCAGTGGGGACTTAAATGGGCTGATGATGATGATGATGAAACAGCTCAGAGTAACGAATCTTGATGCAGTTTGAGCTCTTTGAAAATTGAGACGTTGATACGCCGAGCAGTCCAGTTATACGGAGTTTTTTTTGTTCAGAGGTTGGTAGACCCCAGCGTTTCCAGAGATCTTGTTTTTTGCGGGACAACCCACCACCTCCCATGGCCATACCAACACGGTGTCCTTGGGACTCTTGTGCTCTACCGCGCACAATTTTTGACTCCCTACAAGTTATTAATCTAGAAAGAAAAAATATTATATTATTTTGGACATCATAACACTACATACGAATTTATCTATTCTAAGTCCCTAATTATAGCGTTTTCTGTGGGACAGTCCTGCTTTTTTAGAATTTTAGGTCATTGTAGTTTTGTCCCGCTTTCTATAAAAAAATTTTTTTACCATAAGCCACAATAGACCAGTGGCAGTCGCACGACACATACTACTGATCAATATTTTTACACTGTGCCCTGCCTAGAGATTGTTCTAAGAATCTCCTGGAATGTTTAGGTCTCGCTGTTTGTACTTCAACTTCTCTATAACTGGTTTATTAAATATTTAACTTATCATCACCTCACGTCTGGATGATGGTTAATGGAGTTTGCTTTGATCTTGTTCATTTACCTTTTGAAGATTTTCTTATGAGATTTTTTATGGTGACTTGCGCATTTGGCTAGTAATAGCCGTGACCGTGCGAGAGCCACGATTCGGCATGGGCCACCACCACCAATGGAATACCACGGCTTCACAGAAAACCCGCGTGAAGCAGCGTTTGTGCTGTTTCGCTGCGTGGGTGAGGGTACCGGAGGCTCAGTCCGGAGGAGAGCGCACTTGTGACTCCACTCCACTGGTGTTGCGAGTGTTTATGGGCGGCGGAAATCTTTTACCATCAGGTGATCCGTCTGCTCGTCTGCCATATCAAATAAAAATAGCGGGTTACCTAACTATAAAAAGATACTTTTAGGCGTTTTATTTGTCTGAATGTAATTATACTGATGAAAAAATAAAATAAAAATAAGCGATACCGCAACCTAATTTTGCACAATTGTCCTTTCTGCATTACCCAAAAATTTACTGGTAAGGTTGCTTGGCATTAACTTCGCCTTTTGCCGAGTTGCTGATGAAACAAATTCATATGTTTCAAATAAGGTTTCAAATGAGGTGAAAGTCGAATAAAGAAATTGGACGAATTTTGATATTAGCATGTGGTTGTCTGCACAATCAAAGAAATGCAAACGAATTAATGCTATACATCACGTTTCTTCGTAGATGATCTGCTTCTGGTTACTTTGATAGACGACCAAAAAGATTGTCTATTACTCAAGTGTTAGTTAAACTCATCCGATCTCCAAATAGGCGAAGACAAACGGGCCAAACCACATAGATTATGATTCCGCAAATTGCCACACATCTTGCGTAAGCGCCGGTAAAAACCTCCGTCGCAGTCTTTACTAGTGATGGGATTCGAATCCTTTGACAGTTGATTTCGATTAATTTTACAATTTAACTCGGTTGGTAATCTAGTAGTTCTCGAAGGAACATTGAGTCATTAGAATACTCTGATATTTGAGTAAAGTTCGCGTCAAGAAGTCCCGTGATAGGCGCCACTTCTGTCACGTCAACATTCAAATTTGAGCTTTGGTTAATAAAGTCACAAGCATCTCAAATTTTACTTTCGTGTTTTTTTTCGTGGCGCGGACTCTACTTCATGGCACCATGAATTCCTCCAGGGGAGCAAATGCGATATTTCATACCCAATGGGTATTCAAAGGAGCATCAACGTGGAATACCCCCAACCACAGGGGGCGGGCAGCGCCGCCAGGTTAATGTAACGCCGCTGACTAAAAAAAAAAACTTAGTTATATGAGAAACAAAAGAATAAAAAAGACACAAACTGCGCATAAGCAACAGCTCAATAAGCAGCGGCGGGCCCCAGAGCAGGGTAGGCGTTGATCCTTAGTCAACGCCCTGTGATGACGGGTCCACCTACTAAAAAAAAAAACCCCAACCACACTTCAATTGAGTACAGACTTCATTTTTTACGCCACTTTCTGCACGTTCATGTCAACAACAATATTATGAAATATGTGTCGGAATTCCTTGAATCTATGGCAGGTTTTACAGTCAAGGCAATTTCTTCGCATCCAAGCATTGTGGAAGTGCACAAGTTAGATGCAAATAAAATGCCGCTTGCAGAAGTGGAGAATAAGACTTTTCCGATGTCAAGTCTCCGTAAATTGGACCCCAGTCTCGTCACTATACACTCCATTGGTCGCGCTTACTGTTCATGCCCGAACCAATCGCATTGTTTCGCTCGAACAGTCAACTCCCGTCAGAAACTATGGATTTGACTATGACAAAGCCTTGCGCAAGTGCTTTCATGTCCTACAGTTTGCGGCGGAAACTTTCTATTATTTTGTTAACCACATTTGGAAAGTTCCGTTCGTTAATTTGGTGGAAAAATGAAGTTCATAACTCATGTTCCATTTAACAAAAGAAGTAGGTAAGCAAAAGTAATGAAATGATCAAATGTAACAAAGAGAATCACGATAGCAATGTAGTGTGTAACACAATTCGAATATGTTACAAATGACACGGTAAACCTTTCTGTTGTTTGAGAATTGAAACATTATTCAACGGACAATATGTATGAAGCAAAATGAAAAGCACGTTGTTCCTCAAAATTTGTGGACCAAAACAAGTACTCTAAAAAGACAACTGACGATGAAAATATAAACAATTTGTTCAATCAAGTACCGTGAAGCACGCAATTTAAAACAAGATCCACAATCTTAACGGTATGGGAACATTTTCGTATCAAATGTCGAAGACCCACTTTTAGCATCATTGAAGATCGACGCTCGAGATAAGGTGTATCTTATAATCCATTGACTGATAAATGTACGTTAACCCCTTCATTAGGAACTAGTTTCGAGTGGTCTACATCAGTAAATAAATGTTCCTGCTCCGCCCAAGGAAATTGCTTGATAACATCGATTGAGAGGATGATCTTGCAATTATATATATAGTTCTAGAAGTTATAACATATAGGTAAATTTAAAAATATGCATGTCAATCAACTAAATTATAAATAATGGGTCAAAGACCTCTCTTCACTTAATCATAGTCGAAAATGCTTGACTGACTTTGACGTCAGTTCGTACATTTGTTATTTATGGTAACCTTCTTCACCGTTACATAATTCTTATGTATGCTCAAATAAGTATATCTAAAGAATATGACCTCACGCACATGGTTGATTTTCATCAAGCATTCTACAAATCAGAATTTGAAATCTGTTTTTGTGTCGTTGAGTCCAATAGATAAGCATCAATCATTTGTCATCAATCGCTACAGAATACATAAATACCTAAAGCTATCGATTCTGATGATGGATGACCAATTCCAGTTTACTAAATTCGTTTATGTAATTTTAAGTAAAATGTTAATGATTCGATTCACTATCTAATTTCTAGTTTCTGTTGATAATGCGTTCGATAGGAACAATTTTTGAACACCGATTTCGATGGCAGTAAGATTCAAGTTTAATGTAGACTAACTATGAAGAATTTTGTACCATCTTCTCGTAGATGAATCTACGCGTCTAAATTTTAACCTACTTTCGTGTCATGTACGCTGGCCAAGGCTTTTACAATGACTCGGTATGTAGGTAAAATCAACACTTTTATCATATTGTTTGCTTCACTTTTCGTTCATGATGTTATCAGCAGCATCCTCATGATGATGATAAGACATCCATCCAGGAGATTCTTGTAACGTGTGCCTCCTTGATACGTATGATAAACAATACTGAAATAGGTCCCATTTTTTAAGATTCATGCAACCTTTACTATAAAAATAATCATTCTAGAGCATTTTGTGTCTATTTAATCGACAATATGATCTTCGATTTGCATTTAGTTGTAAAACTAGTTTGGTCACTTGTTATGCCATGAGCACGTGGCATAATAATAGGTAACCAAATCATTTTGATTTCAGTTAGTTTACTTATTACATGTACAAATGAATCTATTGTTTTTGTAACATTAGTAAGTACCTAAATATTTTGTTGTATGATAGGCCAATTAGACGCCCTGTTGGTTTAAGTACCGGGCCGTGTTCTCGGGGTCCTGGGTGGGATTCTCAGGGTCGAACAAAAACTATGTTTCGAATTTTTCGAACATAGCTCGGGTTTATGATCACCAATCCGCATTAGACAAGGGTGGTGATTAAGCCCAATCCCATAGTAGTAGTAGATAACTTGACTTCTTTGATGAAGGCCTTTGCCTTGCAGTGGGACAGTATTCAGGCTGATACTTGACTTAACTTGAGGCCAATTAGAGCTTCTGATATTCTTCGTTTCTTTTTCACGATTTTTTCTTCTGCATCTTATCATTTTCAATGTACTTACGTGTACTAGGAATTTCCATTGAATATTTATTGTTGATAACATTGAAGATAAGTTCAAAATCTGTCGCCTTGTTGTGTTGGTTGAGGCTGTATTATTTTTAGCTGTCAAGGTTGCTTAGTATGACTTATAGTATTTTGATAAACAAATCTGATGAATTCGTGGATGATATATTGACGTTATCAACATTTTGTTTGTCTTATTTATCCTACCGTCCATATAATGTTGAATTGTATATATTCGTAGGATTTTTTTTCCATCGCATCAAACATAAAAGTTGTATGAAGATTTTCAAATTAGTTAACTAACAAAGTAAGGTGGTCAGTCTTTTTGCTTATCAAACATTGGCATATTATATTTTAATGTCACTTAGATATTGATCAAAGTATCACTTACAAAGATTCTTTTTAATCTTGATTCGTCATACTTCCAGGACTTGTCGGATAACGTCGGTAATTTTAATGTGCGTCAAGTAGGTACTGAATATGATAGAATGTATAAATATTTATACTGCTTACAATCTATGCTTAAACTAACGTCATAGCTATTTGTATTTCAATAGCTATTAAAAGAAACGTAAGTGTGAAACGTAAGCATATCTTTGAATGTTAAGTGACTATCCAAAGAAATCTTCGCTAATTGTAATTCTAACAGCATTGTCAGAAAAACCTGTGGATTAGTGAGAACTCGCCTGGAGCTCTGATGTAGGTATTTGGTTCTATGGTGAAAAAACATAGGGTGTAACGTAGTAAAAAAACACAGTCATTGGTGAAAGCTGACTCAGGCAGGCATATTAGACTCGACTTTATAAAACATGCTCTGAAGCTAGATTAAGAATAAATAACAAAACAAAAAAAAAACAAAAAAAATATTGAATGCAGGCTACTTACAAACATATAGTAGAATTATGACTCACGAAAGTAATCCTACTTGAAATGCATAAGTTAGGTCCATACATCAAGCTTAGTCTCAGGCTGCGCAAGCGCCAGTCCAGTAACCGATCTCTTGCAACCGCATCGGCATTAGAGGAGGAAGGCATAATGCATAAATTGTCTAAATTACCCATACTGTGATTGTCAGATTTACTGGTCTCACTTTCTAATGGCCAAGTCTCAAGTTATGAAATGAAGCGTGGAATATGGTGATATATTAGGTATTTAGTTACGCGATTGTTCACGGATCTTGCTAGTATTGTATTGCGTAGAATTCTATGCATATCATGTGTTTTAGGAAAAGGGCATTATAGTAATTACTGGGAACATAGACCTATCGTCATATCTTGTGACAGACAGTACCTTATCTTTACCGATGTTTTGTCTACATATTTCCAAAATTTTGTAGGTGGAACAATAGATATAAAAGTTTTGGTCAACGACAGTCCTTATTGGGTATCTTAAAGAGATTTAGTATCAAAAATATATAAGTATAAAAAATAAAAATATCTCGTCGTTTCCATATCAGCACATTTATCAATTCGATTGAGCCTATGTTTGGCGAATGCTGAATTGCTGAGCAAGATTTCACCTGCCACTATTTTTGGTCTTCAACTCTCTGCATTATGTATTTGCATATCAGTCATCATCATCACTCCACTTAGCCCCAGGGCATCTTACACTTTGGTGTTCTCAATTACTTTCCAAAACGCTTGATTATTCTTGGCTGTATTCTGTTCTCTTATAAATATATTAAATTCAGTTTCTCAAAAGGCCTTGCAGCTAATTCGTTATGGAAATCTCCATCGCCATCCAATGTGGTGATGCCAGCCAGAATTTTGAGGACTCTGAAAGAAATAAGACCTACTTTAACTTTTTTAAATTTTAGCTTTTTATTATGCAAACGAGCAAGCGAGTCACCTGATGGTAAGTGATCACCGCCGCCCATAGACATCAGTCACACCAGAAGAAGTGGAGATGTGTTGCCGTTTTTGTAGCTTAGTTTTAGATTCTATTAGTTCAGTTATTGTGTTTTCCTTTGTTCTTCTTCTTTTGTAACATTTATTAAAGATATCTTCAGTTACTTGAACCACTACGTCAAATTCCATCAAATTTGGTGACTCGGCATTATGTGGCCACACTGCCATTGTTCGTATAAGTACCCCTCCAGTGATGCCTAAATTACTGTCGTATGGTCTCCGTCATATGGAATCAGATTAGGAGAATGATATTGCCTTGACCTCGAAGAAATGTGTGAATTGGAGCAATTTTATATGCTGCGAGGTTTCTCAATTAGTGTGTTCCTCTTGAATGTCCTAGTAAAATGTCCATT
This sequence comes from Marasmia exigua, assembly GCA_019059595.1. Taxonomy (NCBI): domain Eukaryota; kingdom Metazoa; phylum Arthropoda; class Insecta; order Lepidoptera; family Crambidae; genus Marasmia; species Marasmia exigua. The sequence goes on along the minus strand of CM032487.1, from coordinate 4,901,786 downwards.
TTGGCTATTCTAACATTTGTATTGCCATTGCTAATTTTAGAAATGTGTCTATGTGTTAATTGAGAGCGATGGTACCTCACTGGTTGGCAGCGCACTTGTGACTCCACTGGTGTTGCGGGTGTCCATGGGCGGCGGAATTGCTTACCATCGGTTGATCCGTCTGCTCGTCTGCCACCTCTCATATATAAAGAAAAAATCAAATCTACAAAACATCGCAAGCGAACCAGCACATTTCGGACAGTTTATGAAAAGTGTAACCATGATTCGGTTGGTCTGGTTCCCCTGTTAAAGGGTTGCGAAGGTCAGACGGCAGTCGTTTTATTATAATCACCAGACTTCCTAAATCAAGAATCATGGTCCTAGCTTACCCCGGGCTCCAGAGCGACAGCTTTGGACGCAACCGGGAATTACACGGTAAGATGAGAAGGAGGGTTTCAATGTGTTCATTTGTATGTATTATAGCACGTATTACCCCTCGTGTGATTGAGGGAGGCCCGTGCCCCAGCAGTGGGGACTTAAATGGGCTGACGATGACGATGATAGCACGTAAGTGTAGCGCTCAGCATAAGTAGCTTGGGCACTTGTAAAATAACTCAATTTATAAGTACTAAAATTTATTTCTGCGCACTCAAGGTCACCGCTAAACATATTTGTCGCGTCTGGTAATTCTTACTTAGAGTTGATTTGAGCAATCTTTATCCGATAAAAAATCTATGGTATGGCGCTATCATTCAATTCAAATCTGACGTTTTACCATAGATTTATTCATGAACTAGCTGTTTCACGCGGTTTCACCCGCGTCCCGAGGGAACTACTTCCCGTACCGGGATAAAATATAGCCTATGTTACTTCTGAATAATGCAGCTTTCTAATGGTGTAAAAATTATTGCAATCGGTCCAGTAGTTTTTGAGTTTATTCATTAAAAACATACAAAAATACAAATTCTTCCTCTTTATAATATTTATTATATTCATGAATAAAGATTGGCTGAATCCGGCCTTATTTTTTTTATGTGATAGGTGGCAGACGATCAGACGGATCACCTGATGGTAAGCGATTGCCGCCGCTCATGGACTGCCAACCTTTAAACCCTGGCCCGAATGGGCTGCACTCACGCAGTGAAACACAAATAAATCCTCCTTATCCTAATAATTTATAGAGGAAATCATCGCCGTTATCTAAAGAAAAGAAGAGCTACCATAGCTTTTAGTAATGTGGTAATAACCAGTAAGTTGGTTGAGCAATTTAACTAACTAGGTTAGCGCAGCGACCCAAAGTGAGCCTTGATCTCCGATAATAAGAGTCTCCATCTAGGTCGGTGCTGCGCCACCTCCTGCCAGTCATCCGCCAGAAGTCCACGCAAATCCTTTCCGACCTCGTCTCTCCATCGGTACCTTGGACGGCCAACTGGACTTCGACCATTTGGCCGACCCTAGGTACGCTCTTTTTACTGCAAGATCCTCTCCCATTCTCTCGAGGTGGCCGAGCCAGCGAAGTCGATGTGCAATTTGCCAATTATGAAATGTCGTTTCATTAAGAATGCAACAGATTTGCAACCAAAGCTGTCCCGCCTGATGTACTGACCTTATAGAGGGAGCCGGTTTATGCGCGCACGCATTGCGGGAATGCAAAAAGATAAACAAATAACTGCATCAAATGCATAAACTTACGCCTTTCGCATTAGCGATGGTGAAAGATGGCTTTTGATCCGTGCTAATGAAGGTGGAAATGGCTCGGTTTTATGCTGGATTTGTTTTGTGAGAAATAGTAGACCTAGGAAAAAACGTATCTTTCAAAAGATTGGAACATTGCATCTGGATCAGTGCAGAGATGCCGAACAGTGAAACGCTTCATTTGGAACATCGACTCTCAGATAGATCCGTGAGTCATTCCGCTCATTCGGATAATTCGGCTCACTCGCATCATTCAGCTCATTCGGATCAATCGGCTCACTCGGATCATTCAGCTCATTCGGATCATTCGGCTCACTCGGATCATTCAGCTCATTCGGATCATTCGGCTCATCGGATCATTCAGCTCATTCGGCTCATCGGATCGTTCAGCTCATTCGGACCATTCGGTTCACTCGAATCGAACTCGAGTTACATTTGAATCGAATGATACATTCGAGATTCGGAAGAGTGTATCATTTGCCTGAGTCGGATCACTGAGTCGTTTCAGTAAAGAGCTACACACGTCTAGGATATAGTGTTACTATTGATACTGCAGAATAGAATTGATTAAAACTACCATAAAGAGTTCCATTAATAGATTATGTTTTCAGCGGCACCAGGTTACAATTTCGTAGAAACATGCAATACAACACTTGACATACATACATGATAATGTTTGTTTAGTGTGCGGGTGTTAACAATGTAATGTAATGTAAAGTGGACTCCTTTTTCCGCACTTAGACTCCCATTTGGTCCATTGTGCGTGTTGGGTCCTGGCAATGGACAAAATTTCAAAATTGCTAAGCTCTGAAACAAAAAATACCATTTCTTTATTTACTCTTTCGCTGCGCGAATATATATTTATTAATTTTTTATATTGCTTATTTACTGAGAAAAAAACTTAAAACGTACGGCAGAATTAAATATTTCTTTGCCTAGCACATTATAGTTTTAAATTTACGAAATGCCAAACCCATGACATGCAACTGTCAAAAAAAAGACAACTTGTCAACGTTGAATGAATGAATGACGTTGACAATGTTGACACTAGTATTATTTACCTTTGACAGTAGTACCTTTTTTTATTAAAACAATGATAAGCAAAGGAATATCGCTGTATTCAGCTGCCCGATGACGTCATTTGGCGCTTACGTCTATTTAGAATATAAAGAATTTTAATAATTATTTTATGCATGAAAATGGACAAATTTTGAATAAAGAAAAAATATGGGTCCGTTCATTTTATGTCTATTTTCATATAAAAAATAATATGGACATGTTAAAAATATGAAATGTTGCCCATTCTAGCCAGCCCAACTCTGCCCAGAAGCGCAGAAGCTTCCTGGGAGCATCACAGGCCTCGCGGATTGACCTCACCAATCCGAGGATTTCTTTGCGTTGTCTGGCCACCGCATCGCACTCCAAGACCACGTGTGTGACTGATTCCTCGGCGCTGAAGCATCCCCTGCTTAGAGGGCTGTCGGTAGCGCCTAGGGTGTAAAGGTGTTTGTTTAAGGGACAGTGGCCCGTGATTGTCCCTATAATTATTCTGAGATTTTTTCTGCTGAGGTTTACAAGTCGTTTTGTGAGCCGCGGGTTTATTTTGGGTAGAACGATTTTGGATTGCCTACATTGTGTGTACGGGTGTTATATCTATTTTATTTATGTATATCTTCTTTGCTTCTAATAGTGACCTAAACATAATGCTAGTTTAAGTTACTTCGGGGTAAGGTCGATATATTTAAAATCCTAACTAATCTGATATTTGTTTTAATGCTGATTCTAACAACAACAACAACGCCGTGTGGTCCACGGCAGAGTAGAATAGGCCACCCTCACTCTTACCGAGGTGTCGTAAAAGGCGACTAAGGTAAAGCTGCTGGCATGATCATCAGCACCCAGAGAAGGAAAACTCTGCATTTATATCAAAACCCGTCTGCCAAGCGTGGTGAGTATGGCAATTACCCCTCATGTGATTGAGGAAGGCCCGTGCCCCAGCAGTGGGGACTTAAATGGGCTGACGATGATGATTCTAACAAAGGCTTCTTTTTTTAGTGATAGTATATTGGCTCTCCTCAGCCTGATGGCAAGCAAGAGGAGAGCCGACGTTGCAATTACAACGGAAGCGATGACAGAACAAAGCTTCTATGGTTAATCGATAAAATTTTATAAGTATTTTAGACAAACAACATATTCTTTTGCATTATTGTTAAACCCTCACAGACGGAAGCAGCTGATTTATAGACATGAATAAAGTTCTTAAAATGGAATCTGAAAATAAAAACCCGTTGACATTAAAGAGATTTGAGGAAACGTTCATTATGTCGATTATATTGAGTAGCGCCTTTATTTAATGAAACTTAATAACAGCTGTGTGGGCAGATGTTAGTTGATTAAAGTTTTCCATTTATTTTCGTTATTTTCCAATTATTTCTGTTTTTTTATATGAGTGTATATATGTGTATATATTTATTTATTTATTTGCTTATTTCGGTTATGTGCAGATAATGTGTTTGAATTAATGTTTTTCTTGTTTTTTACCCGACTACGGCAAAGCAAAAGGAGGGTTATGATTTTGACAGGCTATGTATGTATGTATGTATGTATGTATGTATGTCATCTGTTTCCACGTAACTTCTTAACTACTTATCAGAATTCGAAAATGACATATCATTATAAGCGTCTTGATCGTCCGCTGGTTATAGGCTATATGAAGTTTCACAAAATCTAATGTGGCGCCCTCTAGCGGACAAAACATACAGAGTAAAAAAATAAAGTTATGATAAATATGCCGTGTTTGGTATCATTTGAAAGCGCTTGACTTGTACATTTTGAATATATATATATATATTACTAGCACTTGGACACCAAAATAGTACAAATAAAATAAAAGTAAAAAAACTAAAACCCAACTACGACAAAAAACGTCGCTGAAAAAGTATAAAACAAGCCTTCGTTGTCAATTTATGCAATATTCACTATGTAGAGATAAAATTTCATGTTTGGAAAGGCGTAGTCACACGTTAAATATACTACCCTTTGACAACGTGTGACTGCGGATTTCCAAACATGAAATTTTATCTCTACATAGTGAATATTGCATAAATTGACAACGAAGGCTTGTTTTATACTTTTTCAGCGACGTTTTTTGTCGTAGTTGGGTTTTAGTTTTTTTACTTTTATTTTTTAGTGTGCATTGTTGTTGTGTTGGTGTGTTTTTTATTTTTTTTATTTTATATTTAACATTAAAAAAGGTACCCGCGGAAGATCAGCGCTGAGGTTGTCGGCCACAGCACATGCTGAGCGGGGATCTATTTTTTTGTACATTCTTTTGAACCATGCATGTAGTGAGAACTGTGTAAATGTGTAAATGCAAAAATAAACGATTTTTCTTTCTTTCTTTCTTTATTTTTAAGTATTCAAGTAGCAAGTTATGATTTACTAGTAGCCCGCCCTCACCTCGTTTCGGGACATTCGTTCCAGTTCATACCAAAGGATGGCGCTAGGTGTTGATTACATTGCGCAAGCGTTACCTATGTGTTTTAATTACCTTTACGCTTTATATTTTTGTTATATGATAGGTGGCAGACGAGCAGACGGATCACCTGATGGTAAGCGATTGCCGCCAGCGACACCAGTGGATTCACAAGTGCGCTGCCAACCTTTAATCCCCCCTTTCCCCCCGGATTGGGGCTCCGGCACCGTCAATCGCAGAGAAACACAGCACACGCCGATTTTCTGTGAGGCCGTGGTATCACTCCGGTCGAGCCGACCCATTCATGCCGAATGCGTGGCTCTACCACGGTAAAAATAAATTGTATAGATTGACCATTTTGAAAATTATTTCAAACCGGACGACAAATTCTACGTTTTGAAACTGTATCTTCTCGTCAGAATCAACTTTCCGATACAGGTGGTAGAATCACATTGTATTTATTCATTTCTTAGTATATTTTTTGTATTGACATATATGTTTAATTACATGTATAATATACATAGTTATAATTTATATTTTTCATGTATGACGATTTGTAAGAGCTGTATATAAGCCTATGCAAATAAAGTAAGTAGTTTTTTTTTAAATTTTCGCGTTGCATTTTAACTATAATTAATCAATACGGGAATTAACACGATATTTATTACACACACACACACACACAATGTTGTATCACATAATAAATATCGTGTTAATTCCCGTCTTGATTAATTATAATGAAGTAAGTACTTTAATTTTGTAAAAACCTCAAGCAGGACCAACTCTTAAAGACCCATTTTGGATCATGGTTATGGTTCCCCATCATGTGCCCATTTGGGGTTTATCTCGAGGCTAATTCTCAGAACGTGATATTTTTATAAGAATATCATACGACATCCGCCATGTTTTTTCATATCGAAAATCCTGAGGATTGGGCTCCTGACATATCTAGACCAATCTTCTAGATAGATAGTTTGATTAATTACAATTAATTAGGGAAAACCTCTCAATTCTGTTAGATCTGACTTGCAGGCTAAGTTGATAATTTCCGCATTCAAGACTAAGCTATGTTTAAACACGTTAATGTTCTAAAATTTTCTCGTTCATAAAGCCGATCGTAACTATGAAACAACTAAGATCAAACATGTGTCTTCAGACCGTCTTCAGATGGAATTCGATGGTCACATCGACACATTTATAGCTTACGGAAATATTCCCCTTTCTATTTTTGATCAGAAAGAGATAATAAATAATAATATTCTCCAACCGATTACGGCTACGGCGGCCAATCTCAACGATCAGCCACGTACGCAGGATATATAGTGCTCATGTGTGTGCGCAAACACAAGTAGAGTGCACTTGTGTTCCCTTACACTCGTATTCCGATGGGACACCAAGCGTGACACGACCGGAGAGGGATTGAGCGCAGGTCCAACGGCTTAACGTGCTTTCCGAGACACGGGGTACAAGACCGCCAACTTCCAGACTCCGGGCTGACACTAAGTATTTCTTACCGAAAACTTAGGTACAAATTTTTGGCCCGACCCGGGGATTGAAACCGGGACCTCTTGCGCTCTTTAAAGTGCGACCTACTAACCACTGCGCCACCGAGGCAGCCTAAAAAGCGAGGATAATAAAATATAAAAATAGGAGATCACACAACATACAACGCCCTGATCTGACCCCCATGTTAGTAACCAATTTATAGGTAACAGATTCAAATTAACTAGTCCAAAGATTTAATGAAATTGATTTAAATCGACATTCCGAATCATCGTGATCTTATACATTTGTGCACTTATTTTAATATTCGTATGAAGTTTTCTGTATGGACCTAACTTAAATAAAGAGTTTTCGATAGTATCTTATCCTAACACCCCAAAAAATCCAATCCAGTATGGGAATACGTGTACTGTGTCGGGTGAAACGGAACGCGCCAACAACGTACAATTTTATCTTCACAAAATTTGTTTTGGTGAAAAGTTTGAAAAAGAGATGGAAAACGTGCAACATAAAAAAATTGCCAGCCCGGAACAAAGGCTCCGGCTGGTACAACTCGTGGAAGCTGATCCACAGCTCCGGTTGGGAAAATTTACTTCAACTTTCAATTGCACAACCCTGAAGAGTAAGATGTGTGATCTGCTTCTTCATCTTAGCGTGTAACTCCCGGTTGTATCCAAACTGTCGCTTTGGAGCAAAGTGTAAGCTTGGAAGATTGATTCAGGATTTGTGGATCTGGTAATTGCAATGAAGCGACTGCTGTCTGACCTTCGCAACCCTTGAACAGGTAACATGCTTTTAAGACCACATGTGTTATCGGGCCAAATATAATAAATAAATATTTCAGAACATCACATACATTGATCTGACTCCGAGATAGGTAGCTCAAGCACCTGTGTTACGGATATCAGAACCAACAGCGGAATTACAAATATATACGTATAATGCTTTTCTATTGTAAATACATACTTATAATACATACAAACACCCAAACCAATACAAACAGACATGTTCATGCACACAAATGTTTGTACTGTGCGGGGATCGAACCCGCAACCCTTGGACCAAAGGCAGAGTTCCCTACCACTGTTCCAAACGGGTCGTCAAGTCGTCGTCGTCGTACAAATATGTTATCGGATCAGAGATGCCTTTTTAAAAAGGCCGGCAACGCATTAGCGATCTGTCTGATTTCGCGGATGTTAATGGGCGGCGATGATTGCTTTCCATCAGGTGACTCGCTTGCTCGTTTGTCGCCTCTAGCATAAAAAAAAAGATTCTAAAACAAGATCTTAAATCTAATAAACAACTCACAGATCAAAGATCTACAGGCCTTTAGATCTGATTGAAAGATAGAATAGGATGAGTCACGTGGACCGATTTATCGACCTTTTATTTTCAGGAAACGCTTGTGTCATAGCTAATTTGGACCGTTGGATGCGTTCGCCGAATTGGGACGATTCAGGTCGGGCAGGTTGATGGCACCGTAAATCCTGTTTTATGTAGACAGTGGAGCAGTGGTGTGACTGTACTCGAGGCACATGTGAATAGGTCCTGTTATTTTTTCACTCGAATATGACTACTGATGATGGCAAAAATCTGGCGGGATAATGACTCTCATCGCTTGGAAGATAGGACGTGCAATGTGCGAAAATTGTGAGAAGAGCTGCTGAATCTAACCGGTACCTACCACTTCAAGGCATTCGGTGTTGAAACACTGGGCCCGCAGCCATGGGGCCCGTTATCTTTCTTCCATGTAAAGTAAAAAGTAAAGTATCCAGCCTATATATTGTCCCTACTGCAGGGCAAAGGCCTTCATCACAGAAATCAAGTCATCGCTACTATGATGGGATTAGACTTTATTTACCACGCTTGCCAAATGCGGATTGGTGATCATAGACCCGAGCTATCTTCGTAAAATTCGAAACATACTTTTTGATCGATCCGGGAATCGGAACCCAGGACAGGACCCCGAGATCACGGACCGACTCACGGCCGCACTCAGAGACGTCATTTAAGCTAATGTTCATTAACTTTAGTATCGGTAGTCTTTATGCGTATCAAAATAAGTGTCAATATTTTTTCTTAAGTAGCCAACTAAGTAAAGCAACGACTCTGAGTGTGGCAGTTAAACCACTAGACCAACAGGGCGTTCTTCCATGACTTATCTATAATTCGTCAAGAAAGTCGTGACAATGAATGTTTGAGGACTAACGGAGTTCCAATTCCTTACCATGCCAATGGAGTTACCATACCATACGGTGACACCATCATTTAGTTCCACGACTTTATTGACACATTATAGGCACGGAGAGCCCAATGGTTGAATCATTGGAAAGTTGTAGAGTTACATCGAATACAATTTTTATGTTAAGCCTTAAGGCTCTCAAGAAAAGTTAAGTGAAGTCACATCCCTAGTGGCGCCCGCGCACTCTGGCGGTTAACGGGTGTCTTTGCATGTTGAAGATGCGTTAGGAGTTATGGTGCTAGCCTAGATGTAGCAGCTCGGGTTTGTGGGTTGAAGATGTAAGTTGCATATTTCCGTTTGAATACAGGATATACTCGTAGTTATGTAGGTAACAAATGCCTCGCCAGGATACCGCACCGTCGGAATCTGGTAAGAAGGGATAGACCTAATTGGAGTGGCCTCATTGTCGTAAGGCATACAATGCCTGCCAATAGCCTCACCACTACAGATGCTAAAGACCGTATGAAGTGGAAAAAACAAGGAAGCGGGCTCAGAAGCAACAGCTTTGGACGCTACTGGGAATGACATGTGGTAGAAATGATCATTATCGCAGTTCAAATACAATTTTTGGAGCCCAATTCTCGTGCTTGTGATATTTTGAGAACATGGCGGATATCACCCGAAACCATAAACTATGTTTTAGTGATATATGTCGTATGAAAATAAATGTCACGAGCCCGAGAATTGGGCTCCAGGATTGTTTCTTTTGACAAGTTGAAGTGGAATACCTACTTGGGTCTGTTTTCCTCAATGACTACAACCTGAACCTTTTGAAAGCACTAACATTTCTATAGGCAAAATAGGCAACTTTAAGGTAAGCTCGCTCCATCATAGGCTTCTTCTCAACTCTATGGTTTAATGGGAAGCCAAAAGCAAGTCCATCTCGTCATTAAAAATATAATACATGGCCTAATGTCTTTTCATTGTGGAATAAAACAATGGATGCAAAATTATTAACCAGATTGTTTTTTTTCTTCAAACTTCTTGCTCTGTTTTTTTTTATAGTGAGTATATTTGCTCTCATTAGCCTGATGGTAATGGTTGTATGATTTTCCTACAATATTACGTTTAATATCCTTTCGTCAGAGGAAACCATAGGCTTGAATATTCGCCACCATAATAATTGACGTGATTCCCATAACACTAGTATTGAAACAGTCATTAATTTTCCGCGATAAATCTCCAACAAGGAAGTTTATAATAGGCAAATGAAGTTACTTTATAAAAGTTAAATTAAAGAAACCAATATTACAAAATAATCTTAGTATAGAGTCCACGCCAGGAAAAAAGTCCAGCGACAAAACACGCTACTAAATTTTAGATTCCTTGTTTCTATGAGAATAAAGTTCAAATTTGAATATTGATGGCGGCATTTCACGGGCTTCTTTGGTGGCTGGACTCTAATAAGACAGTCCATTAATTACCCTTAGATTGTGACCCCAAGTTCAAGATTAAAAGTACCAACTAAGAATGGACAACATTTCAAAATTGCTAAGCTCTGAAACAAAAAATACCAATTCTTTGTTTACTTTTCCGCTGCTCGAATATATATTTATTCATTTTTTATATTGCTTATTTACTGAGAAAAAAATTAAAAGCTAAAAAACGTAAGATGACGTCATCGGACGGCAGTATGTAAAATATTTCTTTGCTTAGCACATTATAGTTTTAAATTTACGAAATGCCAAACCCATGACATGTAACTGTCAAAAAAAAAGACAACTTGTCAACGTTGAATGTATGAATGACGTTGACAATGTTGACACTAGTATTATGTACCTTTGACAGTAGTACTTTTTTTTATTAAAACAATGATAAGCAAAGGAATATCGCTGTATTCAGCCGTCCGATGACGTCATTTGGCGCTTACGTCTATTTAAAATAAAAAGAATTTCAATAATTATTTTATGCATGAAAATAGACAAATTTTGAAAAAAGAAAAAAATATAGGTCTGTTCATTTTATGTCTATTTTTATATAAAAAAACAATATGGACATGTTAAAAATATGAAATGTTGTCCATTGCCTTGAAGAGTACTCTTTCATCTCGCTCGTTGTCAAAGATTCGCCTTGAAGAAACTCTTTTTTCTCGCTCTTATCATAATTGTATCGAACAATCTCGTATGAAACGGTAATGAGATATTGATGTTCTCGTCGTGTGTACTTCCTATATAGTCATTTATTGAGGTGTTCACCTTCACACGTTGGTAATAAAACAAAGTAATATAGTATATAGGTACAGTACGCACACTATAGTCCATTCAATATATAATGCCTCTTACGCCAAAGGTCGTGGGTTCGATCCCCACCCTGGACAAACATTCGTGCGATGAACACTTGTGTTTGTTCAGTGTCTGGGTGTAATATGTGTATTTAAGTATATATTTGTGTTCCTCTGTTGTCTGATATCTGTAACACAAGTGCTTACGCTACTTAGTACGAAATCAGGTGAACGTATGAGATGTTGTTAGAATTATTATTATTAATATCTGAAGGTGAATTAGACATTTCTATTCAAAGTGAGACTCTCCTTTTCAACCTAACCGATTATTTTAATTGACTTTTTATTAGTTTGATTTTTAATCTTGATAAAAAATTATCTACGAATATTTTAACTATCTGGATATGGAATAATATACGCGAATATTCTTAGTGGTACACACTCAATAAATCACAAACAATAATTATAATTATGCATTTTATTAATCTTTTTTTATGAGATAGGGGCCAGACGAGCAGGCGGATCACCTAATGGTAAGCAATTGCCGCCGCCCATGGAGCAATACAAACAGACATGTTCATGCACACAAATGTTTGTAATGTGCGGGGATCGAATCCGCAACCCTTGCACCAGAGCTCAGAGGCAGCGTTCACTACCACTGATCCATAGGCGGTCTATAGGCGGCGGTGGTGATTACCTAGATGCCAAGATAGATCGTAAATAGTGAATGCTCATAGATGTATAGCTAGGTCGTAGGACTTAAAATAATAGTGAATGCTCTTTGAGACCAGACAATATGTGAGAACTGTCTTTTATCTTCAAAAGGACATCAGGTACCTATAACAATAAGTATAGATAAGGATCTGCAAAAATGAACCGAGGTTAATCGTAGAATTGATACCACTAGTATTAAGTTTTCTTACTATACTTTGAGTGCAATAAAAGTATATTCATTCATTCATTCATTCATTCATTCACTAGCACGACAGGCCAAGACCAGCCCTTGTATTTCGGCTTTAAAGATTTCTAACGGTTTTTTTATGTCATAGGTGGCAGACGAGCAGGATCACCTGATGGTAAGCGATTGCCGCCGCCCATGGACACCCGCGACACCAGTGGAGTCACAAGTGCGCTGCCAACATTTAAACCCTCCTTTTCCCCGGATTGGGCCTCCGGTACCCTCACTCACGCAGCGAAACAGTACAGTGGTGCTTCACGCCAGTTTTCTGTGTGGCCATTCATGCCGAAGCGTGGCTCTCCCACGATCAAAAATTCCTTTTCCCACTTCATGCGGTGGTGAGGCTATTGGCAGGCATTTCATCCCTTACGACGATGAAGCCACTCCAATTCGGTCTATCCCTTCTTACCAGATTCCGACGGTGCGGTATCCTGGCGAGGCATTTGTTACCTATACAACTAGGAGTATATCCTGATTTAAACGGAAATATGCAACTTACATGTTCTGTGATCGATCGATCTATCACATAAAAAAACACTTACACGCTGAGATTGCATGTTGCAAAACAAATACGAATGAAAATGCTACATACCCTTGCAAAGGAAACTAATTATCCACTCTTTTTTTATGTGATAGGTGGCAGACGAGCAGACGGGTCGGTCGGGTGGTAAGCGCTTGCCGCAGCCCAAGGACACCCGCGACACCAGTGGAGTCACAAGTGCGATGCCAACCTTTAAACCCACCTTTCCCTCGGATTGGGCCTCCGGTACCTACTCACGCAGCGAAACAGCACAGTGCTGCTTCACGCCGGTTTTCTGTGAGGCACGGGGGAACAAGACCGCTAACTTCTAGACTCCGGGCTGCAATTAAGAATTTCTTAATTGCAGCCCGAAAACTTAGGTACAAATTTTTGGCCGGGACCTCTTGCGCTGCCGTCGCTTTAAAGTGTGACCCACTACCCACTGCCTATAACAATACCTACTTCCTATATTAAAGTTTGAAAGCTATATAAATACGAATACAGAGAATAGAGTTCGATGAAAGTATAAGTCGTTGAACTCTAAAGAAGCAGGATTACCTTATTTTAAACAAAATTCAATTATATTGTAGTCTTGTTAACTCCTAAGTAGGTGGGAGTGTGAATAAATACTGACAAATGTGGGAGTTAATTGTTTTAGGTTAAACCTTTTCCCAGTCCAAATTAGGCATTGTGTTTCGTGGGCGAGTCGAGCAATCATGCTATGGAGATCACAAATCAGTTGAAAAGTGTAATTGATTTGGCAACTAATATCCGCTGGACATCTTGTGTGGGTATAACCAAGGATATTTGGTGACTACTGTCGGTGTTAGGTGAGGAATAGGCGATCATCCCTTTTGAACAAGTCAGATTGATAAGCGTTGGTAGTTTGTCATGATTTTTTTTATGGCTCTACCCGAAGATAATTTGCCAATGTCAAGTAACTTATTGAGAATAAGTAGGTAGTCAATAGTCGAAGTCAGTCAAAGTCACAGTAACTCAATAAAACGCCGGTGTTTTACGTTTTATTGACCTACGGATTCAGCGGATATCACTCTAAAAGTAATGGCGGGTTTTAAGACTCTATTAGGTTCAAGCAAGTTGTCACGAGACAACGCACTCGACACACAATAGCAGTGTTAAAAACGATTCAATCCAAAGATTCTTATTATTAGGATCACTTTACGGCACTTCACTGCACAAATAAACACCAAATTTGTACACTAAAAACCACTAGACACTAATTTAAAACCTTTGGATTGCATCAGTCCATGCGGCTTGTTTTAGCCCTACCCGCTGGGTAATTATAATGAAATAACTGTCCACTGACCTTTGCAACCTTAAGGGTTGTGAAGGTCTGAGGTCAATCTGCAAGCGGAAGGAAACAAAACTGATTCCTTGATTAGGTAGTTCCATTCTGGAAGCACATGTATGGTTTCAGAAATGGAGTCCTTAATATTCTTTACGGAGTATTTTGTACGTGAGCCATATATTTTTGACGTTTTATCTTGGCCAACTTTAGACAGGTGAAAAGACCAGATCATGTGGACGCGTGCATTATCCATCATCCCAGCGTAGTATTCCCGGTTGCCTTCAAAGCCATAGCTTCGGACCCCGGGTCACGCTCGGTTTGGACTCCAGGTTTTGAGAAGTCTGGTAATTACAATGAAGTGACTGCTATCTGACCCTCGCAACCCTTTAAAGGGTGCGTTTAGAAACCCAACAATTGCCTTAAGCTAACCAATTTAAGGTTTCAACAGTATTAGTGTGTCCTCACAGAAAACCAGCGTGAAGCAGTGCATGCGCTGTATTTCGCTGCGTGAGTGAGGGTACCAGAGGCCCAATCCAGGGGAAGGGGGGGTTAAAAGGTAAGCAGCGCACTTGTGACACCACTGGTGTTGCAGGCGTTCATGGGCGGCGGTAATCGCTTACCATCAGGTGATCCGTCTGCTCGTCTGCCACATATAATAAATAAAAAAATTAGTGTGTACCCTGGAGTCTTTAGAATATTGTGATAACTAGATACAAGTAGTTGTTACAGCAACTAACTACAAAGTTATTAAATAATAAATCAAAGAAGCAATTACAAACGAAATGTATGCTCACGAAGAATAAAACATTTCTCAACACGGAAACATCGTGAGAATCACAAACGTGATCTCATTTGTAATAGCATATGCTCATTGTCTTGAGCTGATAAATTAATTATCCATTCCTCCAGTGATCGGTCGTAGGAAGCCTGACCTCCAGGTGTAGGATTGTGGGTCACGGTTGTGCAACCACTGTGCAATCGAACTTTATGGGCATGCTATGTGGGATGTACAAGTACGTTAGCACAGTAAAGAGTCCATGCCCTGTGGCTTGAGTCGTTTAGAATTGTTAAGTTGTTCCCGAACTGTTGTAAAATGTAGCTGAAATGGCCTCATTCAGCGGGCCGACCGACTTTTTGTTTGTCAAGGTCCCCGTTTGGCGAACATTGACAGGGCTGACATTTTCCTTTGGAAGCTTTCCTCCCTATTTAAATGTAAAACAGATTCATTATATTAATAAAATAAAATCTACGTGGTCGTAACCACGGCGATACGGCATAATGCATTCAGCAGAGACAATTATCTTGTGTACAACCCTATGGCAAGGTGATAAGGTTTCAGGATTAAAAGCCTTGAATCATAAATAAATCATATATAGAGATGTCTAGCAATGGTGCAAGTACCTGGTGGGTTAAGCATTCACAGGGTATATGTATGTGAAAAAAAACGAAACGCTTGTGCGATTCAATTTTGCACAGCGCCATCTGTTGAGCAATCTTGAGACTTAAATGTAATTACCCTAATTTTTAGTGCATTTGTTTTGCTTTTGTTGAGCGGTGACTGTTGAACTTGTACACTTGTTTCGTACTTTTAAGAGCGTGTTTTTTGGTAGTCGGATCTTAGTTTTTAAACTTTATTTTTATTATTATATCCCCAGCATTAATCTTATCATGAGTCACGTAAGTATCACAGGTTACTTTACCGCTGTGATACCAGTGCGATCGTAATTCATAAACCGCTACCTTTTACTATGGCCGTTTTCAATGAGGAGTAAGTACTGTGTAGTCATTACTGCTACGTATAAAGTGAACGATGGTGTTAATCTTACAACGGTACTAAGATATTAACTTTCCTTAACTGATTTGGAGCTCAATGACTTGACGCCATTCCATACTTCTTAGCTGTTACGGTCGGCATCATAATGATCTCCGCGGTTAGAACCAAAAATGTTGGAGCATTTTACAAAAGATAATTGTCGGTATACGCTAACGAAGTATTAATTTGTTGTTCAAGTACAAATGACTACAAAGAAGGTGTATTTTAAAACATTATTTTCAAATGCTCAGATATTTTTGGTAGATTTAAAAACTTAGACGGATTATTTAATCCTGCCTGCTGAAATTGCCTGTTGGCTCTGGGAGATCCACGCTTTGGCATAAATTGTAAAGTTTGGCTCCATTGAAGTGTTACCACGACCTCACAAAAACCGAAAGCACTGTGCTGTGTTTCGCTGCGTGAGTGAGGGTACCGGAGGCACAATCCGGAGGCAACAAGGGGAAAGGGGGGCTTAAAGGTTGGCAGCGTGCTTGTGACTCCACTGGTGTCACAGGTGTTCGTTCATGGTCGGCGGCAATCGCTTACCATCAGGTGATCCGTCTACTCGTCTGCCACATAATTCATAAAAGAACTTTTATGTTTTCCATCATCGTCATAGTCATCGTCAGCCCAATTAAGTCCCCACTGCTGGGGCACGGGCCTCCCTCAATCACATGAGGGGTAATTGCCATACTAACACATACTACATAATCTTTATCCGCACAGGTAGTACCTTTTTTAAGTTCAGATGAACTGAGACTAAAAATATTGAATTAGCTTTCATTCATTATGCATAAGTACATTTTCATGACTCTTGCACTAAATATGGCGAATCTTCCATATGACGGTTTAATCCCATTTCCCTCCATTTAGGAATAGAATAAAAACAAAGGCTAAAGAATTTATATAACAAGACAAAATAGAATTTTTCATGACTCTAGCTTTAAAAAAAAAACGAAAAAAAAAGTAAAAAGCATGAAAAAGTTTCTATGAAAAAAAACGGCGTTCAAAAAACACGAACTAAAAAGTATAAAATAGTATTTTTAACACTTCAAATAACATTTTATAACAGTACACTCAAGAAAAGGTGTTACCGAAGTCGGCGACTAATCCCTGTTGAATAATTCAATGAAGTATTTATTACAAGATAGTCTTGGGCGGCGACTTCGGTAACACCTTTTCTCGAGTGTACTGTTATAAAATGTTATTTGAAGTGAATGAAGTGTAAAAAATATTATTTTATACTTTTTAGTTCGCGGTTTTTCATAAATGCATCTAGCAACGAAAATATTAAATGCCAAACTGCATTCGAAGTTTATGTTTGTACCACACAATTATACATTTTCCTGACTGGCAGACTAACTCATGGACAATAGAAAACTGTCGACATAAACATGGCATTAACATTGCTAACAGATAATACTCAGAGTACATAGACTTCCACTAACCCGGTTTCTAGGCCAGTTTCTGTCCTAACCTAACCTAACCAAACAAGTGCGGTACTTGTTTGGTTTTCAGAAATATTTTCAATGGCAACGTATCTCCACTCCTGGTGTGGCTTTTCATGGGCATCGGTGATCCTTATCACTGGTGAACCGTTTGCTAGTTAGCCTTTCTTTCTCATAAAAGAAATAGATTTGGGAAGATTACTATTATATTCTTTACAAAATATTCTAGTAGAAATTCTCAACCATAAAAAATAATAAATACGAGTAAATAAATAAATATTCCACAACATAACATACATTGATCTGACTCCCAGATAAGTAGTTCAAGCACCTGTATTACGTATATCAGAACCGACATCGGAATTACAAATATATATCATATAAATACTTTTCTTTTGTAAATACATACTTATAATACATAGAAAACACCCAGACCAATACAAACAGACATGTTCATGCTCACAAATGTTTGTACTGTGCGGTGATCGAACCCGCAACCCTTGCACCAAAGGCAGCATTCACTACCAGGGATCCAAACCAGTCGTCAACAAACAAAGTAACTAATAACAGAATGGCTTAAATTCCATTGGTGCAACAACAAAAGTAGACCCAATTGACCTAACCCTAAGCTAATAAATCGCCAATCTGCCACTGATTGGACACACCTCGATGATTGGTGTTCTTATTCGAGTTAACTCATTGGCGTCGTAAATACGAAATCACTGAATAGAAGAGGCCAATTCTCGTACTTGTTATATTTATCGTAGAGCATAGTTTTATTGTATCGCTTTCATGCGACATCCGCCATGTTTTAACGGACTTCAAAAAAGGAGGAGTTCGAGTTTATGTACCTATGTTTTGTTTTAATAATTTTTTTATGTATGTTCACCGACTTTTCCGCGAATTATTGACCGATTTGCAAAATTCTTTTTTATTTGAAATGGTGACAATGGGATCAGCTTGGGGAGTGTCCAAGCTGGTTCCATTGTCACCATAAAAATAAATAAATAAAAAAGTAAAAAAGTCAGGTTCTGATGATGGGGTCCCAGAGAAATCGAGGGCAGGCACATGTGATGTTTTTGTATTTTTTTTCAAAGCTTTAAACCCCTTTTTCCCCGGATTGGGCCTCCGGTACCCTCACTCGCACGCAGCGAAACACAGCACAGTGGAATCCGATTATTCTCCATCTATGTGCGTATTTATACCATCAGCTCGTTTCAATTCCTCACGGATAACATCGTGAAGAAATCTTCACGTTTCGTATAGTTTCTTGAGATTTTATGGATATACATTGTTGTCTTTGAAGTAAAAAGTTAAATAAAAAACAGCACGCAGCTACCTACGTATGCAGCAGTGGAATCAAAGATCTCATAAAAATCAACTGCATTACCAGCTGTGGCTAACGGTACCATAGATAAAACATCATAATTATACATATAAGGTAGGGGTAACATAAACATTTTATATCCTTCTTTCAGAACAACATTGTTAATTAAATTCAGTGCACGGTTTGCGATAGTGATGTGTCGCGAGTTACTTTCATGATTTCAAAACGAATCTTTTTTTAACAATAACGTGAGGTCTTAAAATGAAACGACAAATACAATCATTAATAATAAATAAATAATAAATATAAATAAATATTTAACAACATCACATACATTGATCTGACTCCGAGATAGGTAGCTCAAGCACATGTGTTACGGATATCAGAATCAACAGTGGGATTACAAATATATACATGCAATATAGGAATAGTTTACTAGCACAGAGATGTCTCGAAATTATTTTAGTGCTCACTCGCTATACTGCATAAATACAGTTGTAACGAAAATGTCCAATTAAGAATGCATGGACTTGGGGCCAGGACCTCAAAATTTATACAAGATCAACAACAAAATATCTAGTCTATTATGGGAATATTTTAATGGGGATGGGGATTCCTGTAATATTCTACAGACAACCATTGAGCGTGGGAGAATGACGCTTCGGCATGATTGGGCCGGCTCGACCGGAGTGATACCACGGCCTCACAGAAAACGTGTTTTACAGTAAGGGTCTCAATTTATTCGCGGGTGACATTCGCAACTTTAAAAAATCATTGGCTGCCTAACAGCCAACTACGTAAAATGTGTTTCTAAATATTATTTTCTTTATAATTTTTTTGTTGCTTCTTAACTTATTTCTATAGCATGCAGTCTGCACCTGTAAATGCATTAAGCTTTATACCCCATTATATAACCCCTTATGTATTGTCAAAATGTATTTTACGTTGGTGTTCTAATTAAATAAATAAATAAGTACCGGAGGCCCAATCCGGGGGAAAGTTTAAAGGTTGGCAGCGCACTTGTGACTCCACTGGTGTGTCGGATATCCATGGGCAGTGGCGGTCGCTTACCACATAAAAAAAAGCAATCATTTGACCTTACTGACTCTCAATGTAAATCTTAATGAAGAAGATTTATAAACTGACTCAAAACTCGAAATGGTTTTGATTCGATGAATCGCATCACTCACTGCAACAGTTACGGCAATCAGTTGGCGCACAAATTAGCTCGAAACGTGGGGAACGTGTGAATTTTAACACGACTTGCGCTCGCGCAACGTCAGTTTCGTTCACGTATAGCATCGCGATAACCTTGATCCAGTTAGTCTGGTCCCCCTGTCTAAGGGTTGCGAAGGTCAGACAGCAGTCGCTTTTTTTTATATGAGAGGTGGCAGACGAGCAGAAGGATCACTTGTAACCGAGTACAACCTCAAAATGGCGATCCGTCGAGGCGATGACGCGGTTAGGGACAAGCTTGCAAATAAAAGATAAATTACTAACATACCCCTGAACCCCCCTCTGAGGTCCTTAACTACATAAAATCACCAAACCCCCTACCCCAAAAAAAAAAAATAATAATGACAGTACATTTTATACATCTTACTAACATTAACCATGCATGACTGCCTAAACTTAAGATTGTTATTGTAATTTAATTTAGTTTAATTTTATCGCGGAGCAAATTTCAAAAATAATTTGTAACACTTAAAAAAGAACACAATAAAGGCACGGAACCAGTGTCCGTGGAATTTCATTAGAATTAAATAAAAAAAAAAGAAGGATCACTTGATGGTAAGCAATTCCGCCGCCTATGGACACCAGCAACACCAGTGGAGTCACAAGTGCGCTGCCAACCTTTTCCCTTTTCCCCTTCCCCCCCATCGGGCCTCCGGTAACCTCACTCACACGTCGAAACACAGCGCAGACGCTGCTTCACTCCGGTCTTCTGTGAGGCAGTGGTATCACTCCGGTCGAGCCGGCCCATTCATGCCTAAGCGTGGCTCTCCCACATTTAAAACGCTTCATTGTAATTACCAGACTTACCAAATCCTGGAACATGGACCAAACTGGGAATTACACGTTAAGATGAGGAGTTCGTTGACCGATGCGCTAGGCAGTAGGTATATCGTATCGTGTCTCTGTCACGCCGAGATCACTGTTCGCGGAGTACTTCCACTTTGCCCCACCAAGACGCCCCATTGGTGGGGCATAGTGGAATGCTTTAAAATTCGTAGTGGTATCTGCCCCAATAAAATGTTAATTATGTTAATTAACATGAAAAATATAATCATCAAAAGAATACTTAGCTCATTCGATTTTAAAGATGTTAATATAACATGACATTTTATAGTTTCATTTAACACACTACCATATACCAGATCCATTGCTAGTTGCTAAAGTTACGTAAAACTTAAATAGACGAATATTACAATGAGTAAACCCACCTACACTCTAAAGTGCGGACCCTAGTGGGGCAGAATACACATAATTTTATAACAGAGGAATCTGCCGCTACGAATTTTAAAGCATTCCACTATGCCCCACCAGCAGTGGAGCATCTTGGTGGGGCAAAGTGGAAGTAGTCCTGTTTGCGCGCATGTATGTGTGCGTAGCCAGTTTAGCATGCTGCTTTAGTCAGCCAGCACGCTATGAGTATATGTTTTGTGGAACAACAAACCGTTAAATAGAATAGTCCACGATCTGATGTTGACCTGAACCAGTGTGGGATAAATTGTCTTATTCCTCTGATTGGGGCCAACAGCCAATCTATTCTGATTTGTGGAATGAGGATTTATGCTTTGTAGGTTTATAGAGAAGTAATTGCTTGAGGTAGGTGGATAGGCGATACCTATATTTTTTATTACTATAAGACCTGCCCCGGCTTCGGCTGGCGCTCTTAAATTACTCAATTATTAAAAACACGCCTCAAAATCGTTTGCAGAGTTTTAAAGATCCATATCTTTGTATTTAGGGAGCGACCAGCCGATATTGTAAGAGATTTTGTTTATGATACTCGTATGTACAGTAAGCCACACATCAATAAACTAATCTGTCAAATTCTTCAGTCGATTCTCACCGTTATATCAAATACGTTTGGTTCAATATCAGATTGTAGGTAGCCTGATGTGTGGCTGTATGTAAATGTATTTAATGGAATTAAACTGAAAAATACTTTTCTAATTCTATCCTACTAATTCTACCAGACTCTTTCCAGCGGTGTTTCTCATTATACAGAAATACATTCACTCGTAAAATTTCCCCAGGAACGGTGTGGTGTGATAAATCGTATATTTTATACAGAAGGTCGATCATCTAGTTTTTTGCGTGCCCACGTCTACGTGGTTAGCCTAATTGGTCATTTATGGATGACGAATGTTGTCTTGTATTCTCATTATCCAAGAATTTCAAGGTGATCTTTACTTATCGTAACATGCTGAAGGTTTTAAGGCCAGGCATCACACATTGAAGACCGTCTCTGTCTTACTTTTCTTGCGAGAGCAAGACACAGCACCTGTTGAAACGCCGAGAGGGTCTAAAAACTACACTCTTTAGAATTTAAACTGTTTTTTATTTAACATAAAAATCATACATTTTAGCAAAATATTTGTAAGAATTTTTTTAGAGAGGTAAATCCTACACAATTGGCCGTGTGGTCCCGGCAGAGTAGAATAGGCCACCCTCACTCTTACCGAGGTGTCGTAAAAGGCGACTAAGGTAAAGCTGCTGGCATGATCATCAGCACCCAGAGAAGGAAAACTCTGCATTTATATCTAAACCCTCGCTAACCCGTCTGCCAAGCGTGGTGAGTATGGCAATTACCCCTCATGTGATTGAGGGAGGCCCGTGCCCCAGCAGTGGGGACTTAAATGGGCTGATGATGAAATGAAATCCTACAGAGAGTGGCAACGCTTATAGGTAATCCGAAAACACGAATCGCTTGCGCGATGTAATCGACACCTAGCGCCATCTATTGGTATGAAGTGCAACTAATACCCCGGGCCAGCCTCTAGTTTCTGTATAAAAATAATGAGGAAAGTCAATTATTTTAGTGCTAATCAATTCGTTTTAGACTTATACTGTTAGGCATTTTTATGATCGAGTAAAGTAGACTATTATGCTTATTATGGAGGAATTATCACATTTTCTATACAATATCCTCAAGTACCTATATGTATTCTATTTTTTTTCAAGACCGCTAGTTGTGTTAGCTACCTAAAAAGTTCGATCTTGCAAATCGTTCTGCGCTTCACCGTAATGGCCTTGCAACTGATGGTTTTTTTTCTTGGTGTATTTTCGTATGCGGAAAAGTAAGAGAATACCGGCTCCAATCCATAGAGTAATGTTCTGGTCCAACAAATATTTTCTTTAGACATCTAATACTGCTTTCAGAAACGAAAACTACGTAAATTGGTTCCAAACTTTTGGTCTGGGCGGCAGCGAATCATCATCGTCAACCTATTAAGCCCCCACTGCTGGGGCACGGGCCTCCCTCAATCACATGAGGGGTAATTGCCATACTCACCACGCTTGGCAGACGGGTTAGCGAGGGTTTAGATATAAATGCAGAGTTTTCCTTCTCGGGGTGCTGATGATCATGCCAGCAGCTTTACCTTAGTCGCCTTTTACGACACCTCGGTAAGAGTGAGGGTGGCCTATTCTACTCTGCCGGGACCACACGGCTCACGGCACGGCACGACCACACGGCAGCGAATACCTCGTCGAATTAATGAAAAATACACTTTATACGAAAATTACACCTAAAATAGGCTGGAAAAATAATTGGTCTGCCATGGCTCTTTTTGGAGGAGAAGTGGCGGTGAGAAAAACAGTAAATTAACTGATAGTTGGAAGTTGGTTAATTGATAGGTGGCAGACAAACCGACGGATCACCTGATCGTAAGTGATTGCCGCGGTCCATTGACACTCGCAGCAATAGTGGAGACACAAGTGCGTACGGCCTCCGGTACCCTCACTCACGCAGCGAGACACAGCACAGTGCTGCTTCACGCCGGTTTTCTGTGAGGCCGTGTTGTCACTCCGGTCGAGCCGGCCCATTCATGCCAAAGTGTGGCTCTCCCACGGTATAAGTACTTAAGGTGACGGGTAGGGCACACTAGTGACGCCAATCGATTTTAATTGTCAGCTACTAAACCGGATCTATTTTAAACAATTTCGGGGTTAAAACCTCTCGGCAAACACTTATACTATTTATTAAATAACCATACACAAATGCGTACCCAACATTTGTTCGCGAAAAATTGATTCACGCTAAAAGTTGCCGCTTTTGGCGGTAACCAATTTTTCGCGTACATAAACGGACCCAACATTTGTGCATGGTTGTTTAATAAATGGTAGAAGTGTTTGCCGAGAGGTTGTAACCCTGAAATTGTTTAAAATAGATCCGGCTTAATAGCAAAAAAACAAAATCGATTGGCGTCGCTAGTGTGCCCTACCCGTCACCTTAATATACTTGGTACATAGATCAAGAAAATAGTCCAACGCGTATGCGATGCCTCGAGTGTTGCAACTGTCCATGGGCAGTTATCTATCGACTGAGTATTCTTCTCTTTTTCTGTCAGGGGCTATGTTCATGGAGCACGTAAACCCTATGGGATCTTTTGTATTGTACCTCCCCTATACTTTGCATTCCTACTCACGAAAGATTCGTTTCATCAGCGTCACGATGTCTCTCGGATTGAATTACTCGTAGTCACACCAGTGTCACAAACTTGGTCATATCCGCCATGTTTTTTTCATATCGAAATCCCCAGAATTGGAGTCCCGTAGTGCAGTGGGCCGACGTGGCCTTTGGAGTATGCTGCTTCACGCCGGTTTTCTGTGATGCCGTGTTATCACTCCGGTCGAGCCGACCCATTCATGCCGAAGCGTGGCTCTTCCGCGGTCACGGTGCTCTGCACTGCAGTCGCTGTTCCAAAATGAACCTTTCTTACCGGACCGGTACTGGAGGAGGAGGTACTGGATTTAATAAATAGTATAAGTGTTTGCCGAGCGGTTGTAACTCCGAAATTGATTAAAAAGATCCGATTAAGCCAAAAATTAAAATCGATTGGCGTCGCAAGAGTGCCCTACCCGTTGCCTTAACAAAAAATAAATAAAAAAATCTTACGTCATTATTATGACGTAATTTTTTATCTTACGTCGATTATGCCTAAACCCGAGCCCATAACAAAGTTCTTTGCATAACTCTAATGATCGAATGTAACCGGCGGAGGTCATCCGACTGTTTGACACTAGCATGTAAACAAAGATTATTTTGGTCCCGCCATCACTATGCTATTTTTGAATGTCGAGTAAGTTATACAAATGCTAACAATGTTACCGCAGTTGGATGGGAATAGCCAATGGAAAGAAAGAAAGAAAGAAACATTTTATTGATCATCACAATAAATAATTTAACAATGAACATTCATTAGAAAACATAGGTAAGGTAACATTGACACATTAAAACTACAGACAAAGGTGAGTACTAGAACAGACGAAAGGTAGGTAAATACACAGTTATATAATGAAAATATTCTAAATAAGTAGGCGTGTGTGAAGTGTGAGGTCATTCAGGTCCTGGCCTCAGCATGGTGCTGCTACGACAGAAATGCCGCGGCAGCGCTGGTATTCTGGCAGGACCTGTTGGCTTAACGTTACTATCAACTCGAGAATCAACGATAATGTAGATGTTCGACCGTGGGAGAGCCACGCTTCGGCATGAATGAGCCGGCTCGACCGGAGTGATGCCACGGCCTCACAGAAAACCGCGGCGTAAAGCAGCACTGTGCTGTGTTTCGCTGCGTGACTGAGGGTCGCTGAGAAGCGCAAATATACATTTAATCAACTCATTGAAAAAGACTGGTCTGCGAACGTTTAATAATACATTAACATATATTCCAATGATGGAACAAGTATTGCAAAAAAGACAAATCATACTCAAACATCGTATATAAATACATGAAACTAAACAAACATAAAATATAATGATGTCAAGCAAATATTGTAAAACAAAAATTGCACGCGAATTGTTAAGTACATTTTTATGGCTCATAAAACAGAAAATATTCTAAGCACACAACAATGCAGAAACAACTAACACATAGTGGCATAATTTGAAAAAATCTAGTAATACATAGTGGCATAATTTGAATAAACCTAGTAATACATAGTGGCATAATTTGAAAAAATCTAGTAATGCATAGTGGCATAATTTGAATAAATCCTAGTACCTAATACATAGTGGCATAATTTCTAGTAATTCATAGTGGCATAATTTGGAAAAATCAAGTACCTAATACATAGTGGCGTAATTTCTAGTAATTCATAGTGGCATAATTTGGAAAAATCAAGTAATACATAGTGGCATAATTTAAAGCAAAAGTTGAGGTTCAATAAATTATCATTTTCACATTTGAAATATATTTTTAATTCGTAATGTATTACTTGATTTTTAATTCGTCAATTTGTAGATATCTATGTTCACATTATTTTTATATTAGCTCGCTCTGCAATGTTATGTACCTGTGCCTAAAATGTTATTTTGGGAAATCGTTTCCTGCTCCTCACAGGACAGGCTTAGCCTAGTGTGAGGACCAGAGGAAGATTGAAAAATTTTATGTAATGTTTTTGATACTAAATAAATTTGTATTTGTGTAACTCCATCCAAGAAAGTAACATCACAGTATAAAAAGATAACTAGTATCTGAGTTTCTTCCTGGTGTCTTTCAGGTAGAAATCGACATCAGGTGACTGTCGACGACGACGGAAACGACTCCAGGTGTCATACGAGCAGACGGATCGCATGATGGTAAGCGATTGCCGCCGCCCATAGACACCCGCAACACCAGTGGAGTCACAAGTGCGCTGACCCTTCCTCCCGGATTGGGCCTTTGGTCCACCCTCACTAACGCAGTAAAACACAGCACAGGGCTGCTTCACGCCGGTTTTCTGTGGGGCAGTGGCATCACTCCAGTCGAGCCGGCCCATTTCATGCCGAATCGTGACTCTCCCACGGTCAAAACTTCCTTTCACTTCTCGTGTTCAACTCAAATAAAGAACCCTATTAGAATCGATCCAACCAAATTAACTGCCATTTGTATTTAGGCGCTATATTTACTCTACTATTTTCGGCTGAGATGCGCCCGCGTCGTGACGAAATATAGGAACTTGGCATCTCGTGTGACACGATTTTATTTATTGCACCTCACATATGCTTTCCTCTTCACAGACAGTGTTGCTAGTCGGTCCAGAAAACAACAATAATGCCAATGTTTCGGCTAAGACGGCCAATCTCAACGATCAGCCAAGAAACATAGTAAATACTAGGCAACATCACATATAGACCTGAACCGAAAGTGCTTCCACCTTCAGCGACGGAGATGCTAGCCAAGTATCCTGAATGAAAGCAAAGCTCTTCGCTGATCAGCGAATAAATACTTATGGTATTTTCATCATCATCAACATCAGCCTATTTAAGTCCCCACTGCTGGGGCACGGGCCTCCCTCAATCACATGAAGGGTAATTGCCATACTCACCACGCTTGGCAGACGGGTTGGCGAGGGTTTTGATTTAAATGCAGAGTTTTCCTTCTCTGCGTCGTCTTCGCCTTTTACGACACCTCGGTTAGAGTGAGGGTGGCCTATTCTACTCTGCCGGGGACCACACGGCATTATTTATGGCTTATGGTATTTTATTGATTGCTAAATAAACCTTGTGTATTCTATTCTAATTGTATATTATACCTAGTAGTGGCCCGCCTCACTTCATTCGACATTCGACATTAGTTCCAGTTTATACTAATAGATCGCGCAAACGTGTCGTGTTTTCGGATTACCTATAATCGTTACCGCTGTCTGTAGGATTTACCTATTTATAAGTAGTATAGATTAAATTGATTTTATGAAATGCTAGGCAACATCACATCAGCGTTGGCCTTGCACAGGCCTCCTTCTCAGCTCGGTAGGGACGGCTTGGCGCTCCGGCCTGTCCCTATCCCTCCCCCCAACCCATCCGGGGAGTTAGTGTAGGGCCCGCGATGTAAGCGGGCCACCGCCTGGGAAGGAACGTCTAGTTAAAGTTCACTAACTAGTACACATGTCTCCTTCCCACTCTGGCGAAGAAGGGAGCGCCGTCGGGGGTTTAGTCGGTAGGCCTCCGTCTTCACCGGAGGAGAGCCCGACATAACCCGTCCACACCCTGGTGGACGGGTATGCATAAGGCCACGTCGGCCCACTGCAGTACGGGCCGGCCGCATTCCTCCGACGCATAAAAAAGGCAACATCACATACATCGACGCTAATGCAAATTCAAGTAATGCGATAATCTGAACTTGCAAAAAAAGGTAGGTAGGAACCGTTTGCGGGATCTAAGTTCGAGCAGGCTTGACTTATGCCTTTTAATCCTACAGAACACACACGAGATCACGATGCGAGAGAAAAATCTTTGATTTAGTAGGTGTTACTCTCACTTTCATTTATTGCGTTCCGTTTCGTGAATAATTATAAAAAGACACAAAAGTTAATATTGAAATAACTTTCGTCTAACTAATAGTAACAAACAACACTTAATAGTTAAAAATGATGAACGTCTAGCAACACTGCTAGTTGGAGTTATTAGCTTTTCGGTAATAAATAAAAATCATATTTCTTGATGCGGGTGTATAAATTATAGTGTCGTTAATTTTTAATGGTGTATGCTCAGTACTATCGCAGATCAAAATATTTGATACTATTTACGGTGTTTGGCTGTTATTAATTTATGATCAATCATCTTTCTTAAGTTTATAATGCCTTTCCGTCTATTTTTGTTATTCTATGGTAACCCTTTTCTTATTAATTTATTGCCACTTCATAATTTTGAAAATAATCTTCCTGAATTGACCGTGGGAGAGCCAAGCTTTGGCATGTATGGGCTCAACCGGAGTGATACCACGGCCTCACAAAAATCCGGCGTTAAGCAGCACTGTGCTGGGGAAAGGGGGGTTCAAAGGTTGGCAGAGCACTTGTGACTCCACTGGTGTCGCGGGTGTCCATGGGCGGCGATAATCGCTTACCATAAGGTGATCCCGTCTGCTCGTCTGCCACAAATCTCATATAAAAGAATCTCAAAGAGAGATGTTTCAGGATACGGGATCTCTTCAGCTGTCTATACCTATTTACTATATTAATTTCACCATTAAGAGAAAATACGTGTACCTACTTTAACATGTTACTAACAAATAAACTCCAAAACTTCTGGATAGATTTTGAAAACCATTTCGATAATAATTGTTCCGAGAACAAATTACAAAATCTTTAGCCACAGCAATTTTCTACTCTTCTAAGAAATAGGTCATAATAACTAATAGTCGATTCGTTTAGTACATTGTAATCTTTTACGGTATCTCAGTAAACGGTGCCGTACACGTAACTTTGTACTAAACAATAAAACAAACGCAAACATTGCGTGTTAATGGACAATGCGTTCTACATTAGATTTTTTTATAAACAGTTATGTAACTAACTGTATTACCTACTTCCTTCCATCCTTATTCGATAAGCTCCCCCCGTGATACGAATTTCAAATAGAAACCGTCTTTGCAGAGCGATGATCCCGGAGATGACGTCACGGACCCGATTGGCTACTCCGGCGCCGTAATGGCGCTTCTCCTCGTCTGATTGGCGGAGAGAGCCAACGCTGAGCTGTGATTGGTCTAAAATGTCGGGCTTGCCGACGAGGACCGAAGACGCTATCAACGGTGTTGACGTTCGGGAGCAAGGCAGCGCTTTAAGGTGAGGATAATAGGAAATTATTTAGATCTGTGATTATTTACATAGGATACAAATTATTTATATATTTACATAGGATAGGGTAAAGTAAAATATCAGCCTATATATAGTCCCACTGCAGGGCAATGGCCTCCATCATAGAAATCAAGTCATCGCTACTCTGATGGGATTAATCACGCTTGCCAAATGCGGATTGGTGCTCACAAACCCGAGCTATGTTCGAATAAGTCGAAACATGACTTTTTCTCGACCTGGGAATCGAACCCAGGACTCCGAGATCACGGCCCGGTACTTACACTACTAGACCAACAGGGCGTGCAAGCATAAGTTTTCTCTTAAATTGTATGAAAGGGTCATCATAAGAATAGGCAAATTACAATTAACAAAGAAATTTCAACATTTTCCTATTGTATAATTACCAGTCTTTATCTTTTATTGCTAGTGCAATAAAAGATAAAGACCTATAAGAAGAATTATGCCTTCAACATTGAATATTACCAATCACCACAGTTCCGATGTTCCAATATAGCCAGTAGCTCGACAAAAGCTGACCATAAGATAAATACCATTGCACGTTTTATTGCGGATTGAGCAAAATCGATTAAAGCTTCACATAAAGTTTTTTTTTTAATATTTCTGGTTCGCCTGTACACTGGGGAGTCTGTTAGGATCGTTGTAACATATATATTTAAATTCTTGTTCAATTTATTAAATATAATTAGTATAATCTTCTAATTTAATAATTAGCCTAATTGTATTCCAATTTAATTTATAAAAGTAGTACATTTATATTTTGACCTAGCTATGTACTATTTTAGAATTACTGTCTAGCTTATTTAACGAAAACCTATGTGCACAGTGCCACAAGTGCGCGGATGAAACATTCGTTGCACTGCGACAGTTTTGGGAACCCTAAGCTTCCATTTACTAGGACACCAAAGTTCGTCTAAACGTTTAGTATCTTCCTGCTGGCTATCGTTATGCGATTACTCTCGGGTATTACTAAGTTGTAGTTTCTTGTTCTGGTTGCCTTTTACAGCCAAGAATGGTGTTTATGACTACCGTGATGGGAAGCCGTGGGTGGCAAATGACATTTGAATTGGCCCGTAGGATATTAGGGCCTTATAGCTCAATTTGGATTGACCTTGTGTTTGGTAGAGGTCGTTGAAGTTAATGTAGATGATATAATTGTGTTTTAAAATTTAAATCTAGGTTTGTAATTTAATTGTACAACTCTAAAGTGGATTTTGTGTTCTAATTTAACTATGTATTCTATGAAAATTGTAATGAACAAGTTAAATGTAAATTAATTGCATACAAAGATTAAAGAGGATAATAATGTATTAAAATGAATATCCCCATCTATACATTACATTACAACAAGTACATTAATTCTTCACGGTAAATAATTATGTGGTTTCTGAATAGCGGAAACTGATATTGATGATATTATAATGATTATATCAGAAGTATTCGACCCTAGAATATTTAAAACAATATATTCGTCCCTAACTCAGTATTAGAAGAACTGTTAAGAAAAGCCCAAAATAACGATTTGCATTACAAATTATATTAACCGCAGGCCAGACAATACATTTCTACTATTTAACTAAATACTCATCCGCACAGAGCTGTTGCAGCAAAAATGTATTATTAGTCGTATTCAAAAGAGCCTATCCTAGTTTTATACAGTTACATTTTTTCAAATGCAACTAAGTAAAATACAAGCATCTAACCATGATCTAGTTGATCTAGTTCCCCTGTTTAAGGGTTCCGAAGTTTAGACGACAGACGCTTCATTGTAGTTACCAGACTTACCAAATCCTGGATCGAAACTACGAAGCGTTGATGATGATTGACTGGCTAAAATACATACAGTTGAACATGAAAATGTGTTAATTCGGTCTTGAATTCTGCGCGGAGTATTTTACGAAAAATATTTTAAGAAGTTTTTATTTTCCCTATGTAATCTGTGTCTTCTACACACATCTTCTTGCGGACGTCTAGATGCTTCGTAATATAGCAGATCATACGATGCGACTGCGACCTAGCCGACGATTACTCGCTCCGTTGACCACCCCGGATCTGACTGTCTGATCATAACAGAAGTCACAGAAACATCACCTTTGCCACCAAGAAATAAAGACCATTACTCTTTGGAAAAGCACAAGGAATTAGATTAAAGAACCCAGCAATCCGAGCATTCATAACAAAATGGTTTTCTTCACGACTGCTTGGACAATATGGTTGATGAAATTGCGATGTCATTATGTTAACATAATGTCGAATATGAAATGCGTATGCGCACTATTAAATTGCTTAGTCTACAATTCAACGACGTTTTCTCCCGTGACGGAAGCATGGTGAGTTTAACCTAGATCCCAGATTTAATACTGGATTTACAATATTAAGAGATTGTGCCACGCATCTGCAATCTATTTTGTTTAGCGGATGTCGATGGACAGAGGTGATCACTTGCCATCAAGTGATCTGTTTGATTGTTCGTCTCCTTTTCCCATATCTTCTTCAACTTCACGAGAAACTTTAACTTAGTTGCATATTTTTTTTGACTAAAGCCCCCTTATTACAAAAAGCTTTTTAAAGTTGTTATCGAACTAAACATTATGCCATCCCGTTTTAACACAGAATGTTAAAAGTGGCTGGATCGGGTTTTGTTTCGGAACTATTCTTAGATCGCGTTTTTTTAAGGGTATAAGGTTTTAAAGAGCTGATTCTCCATTTCCCAAGTAACTAAATACTCGTTAGTACTGAATTAACAAACGCTAGAATGTAGAGAGAGAGAGACGATATTAGAAACAATATTGAATAAAATTTTACAAACTGAACTAAAACGAAAAAGTTTTTCTTAAATTATTTACAGTTTTCTATTTGCAGGCTGTTGATATGTAATACAAAGACACAAAAGATTATGCCATTGTCATGGATTTGTTCTCAAGATGTAATTTACTTTATTGACAAGATAATTACTGCCGTAGTTAAATAAGGTACCTCGACCGTTAAAACCACGTTAATGTAGCAATAAGAAAAAAGACAAAAGATTCAATATAAAATAAATTGACCAAGCTTTAAATCGTTAAAGTAATGTAATTAAGCGAGTTTATAAAATATCTTTTAATAACCTTGTAAAATATTTAATATTGCTTAAATTATGACATTAAGTTACCAATTACCAATTTTAAGAAATGTATCTTGGAATATTTAAAGAAATCTGTAGAATAAGTCGTATTAGTTTTAATTTTCATTTTTTTTTTAAATAGTTTTTTAATATATAGCAATGTTGTGCTCACCTTTAATTTAAGTACATAATAAGAAAAGTTTTAGTATTTGAAAATTATTTTAATATATATTGCCTGTATGTATTTAGTTGGTAAGCCTTATCTAATAAATAAATAAATAAGTTTGTTGATTCTGATTTTCATAATACAATGTCTTTAGTTACTTTACTTTAAGATCAGATCGATGTCTCCTTATTCCTTTTGCTGAAACAATCGTTCCTCCAGAATTTCGTCAGTGCTTAATTAAGAAATTCTTGAAACCAGTAGTTACGAATAAGCTACCAACTAAATGTAACAAGCTTATCTACCTTTCGATGTCCGCCTTCGATTTGACCCAGATCCGTCCATTACAGAAGTGCTCTTAATAACAAAAGCACACGTCACTACTCTAATTGAAACAATATATACCTATTGTTATCTTGTCATTAATCAATATGATAGGCCAGAGGTAGCTATTGTTAAACTTATACTTTTTTTAATTGGAGTTGAGTAGATTAAAGTTGATGCTGATGTTAATCAAAGTGCTGATTGCGGAGTTACTGTAATCTGATGCTTATGTTCTCGGTTGTGGGTTTTATGAGAGTCATGAAGCTGAATATACATAAGATGCTCTACATAACATACATTTTATCATTTTCGGAAAAACGCAATCCAAACATTTTTATTTTCTTTCGTAGCCCATTGGCTGTACAACAAGAAAACAAATCGTGATATCTACCCCTAGGACCAAGTATTTAATTAGTCTCTGTTTCCTCATAAAATAACTCATTCTTTAAATATATCGTGTTTTTTGGAAGTTCTTTCCGCCTTTGTAGCATCTTTATACAATGGGTCTTGTAAATGCGGGAAGTGATTATTTTAAAGCTATCAATTTTTTTCTCACTTCTTTCGCTTCATCTTTTATTACCTTATCTATCATCACCGATCATCTCGTATATATTGTGTGATTTGTTACCGTTTGTTTACCCTTTTTTGTTTACAGCTAGTTGCATTTAAATATATTCAAATAACTTGCTGTGCTAGTAACCAATAAAGATATTATGTCCGTAGTAATTCTAGGCTGCATTTATTGAAACTGTTTACAAAATTTAACTTAATTTTTTAACAAAGTGTGCTAGGAAAACAGAAGATTACATAATAATTGCATTTATTTTTTGTCTTCTTAGTTAATAACAAAGTTCTCAATCCGTTTTGCTTAATTACTCCCAGATTGTCAACCTTGGAGGATGTTGTAGTCTTTTGATTTTTCCTCTTAGATTCTAAGTAAATTTGCAGAAAAAACTCCGGATGTACCTATGCTTCAATGCTCACAATGTTAATACGTTTGAATGCTTAGATAAAAGTTCGTGCTTAGTGTTAATTTAAGTTTTTTGGTCGGTTTCGCTGTAATGTTTTTTGTTTGTCTACCAAATCAAAAATCGGCTGAAGTTTCTTTGAGTAATTTAAAATATAATTTAGCTTATTTATTCGTCACATCGGATTTATCATGCTCGGATTTAAACCGACGACGTTCTTACCCACTGATCTGACCATAGCTCTTTGAATAACTTCAATATTGTATACGAATCACTACCTCCACAAGCATTTGAATACTTGAACACTACTCGTAGTTTAGTCATTGAATCCTTATTCTAATTTACATACTTCGCTCTCGTCAAAGCGAACATTGGTCAATAATTTCGCTTGTTTATTCATTGTCTATTAAATGCAATGCCGTGTTTATGTACTCAGTACAAATATTCCAAATGCCGATGCTAAGAGGCGGTCTAATCCGAATGCGAGTTAACGACGCCGTGTTTGCCGACTCGAAGGTATTGTGTAATCGTCGTGTTGATTGTTGAATTCACTTAAATGTTACAGTGGAAGGATTCTCAGTAACAGTACCTACTTATGTAAAGAAACTGCCTTGGAAGCGAAAGCCTTTCGATAAAGAAATCACACTGTCATCATAAAGTAAACAAGCTCGGATGTTATTGATAACGAAGAGTTGGTCAACGAACTCTTCGTTGACACATTGACCTTAGGAGAGCCACGCTTCGGCATGAATGGACCGGTTCGACCGGAGTGATACCACGGCCTCACAGAAAACCGGCGTGAAGCAGGCATCCTGCGGGAAAGGAAGGTTTAAAGATTAGCAGCGCACTTGTGACTCCACTGGTGTCGCGGCCTGTCTATGGGCGGCGGTAATTGCTTACCATCAGGCGATCCGTCAGCTCGTCTGCCACTTATCACATACCATATCAAAAGATCTACACGCTAGGCAGTTTATCATGTCGTGTCTCTCCCGCACACTGTCTCTGTCTTATGCCAAACTATGAGATCACTGTTCGCGAGCATGTATGTGCGAGTAGGCTGTTGAACACACGATAAAGGCAGCCGGCTATATATTTTGCGCTTATGTACATACACATAATCACCAAGAATCGAATGACACCTCGCATATCAAAATCCGTCAAGCCATTAAGGCTGTAGGGCGTGCCAAAAAAATGGACACATACCCATCCACATACAAACTCATCATCATCATTTCAGCCAATAGCCGTCCACTGCTGGACATAGGCCTCCCCCAATGATCTCCACACAGATCGGTCCTGCGCCGCCCGCATCCAATGGATTCCCGCGACCCTCACCAGATCGTCGGTCCACCTTGTGAGGGGCCTGCCACGGCTGCAACTTTCTGTAAGTGGCCTCCACTAGAGGACCTTTCCGCCCAACGGCCGTCTGTTCTCCTCGCTATGTGCCCTGCCCATTGCCACTATAGGCATGCAATCCTTTGGGCTATGTCTGTGACCTTAGTTCTCCTGCGGATCTCATCATTTCTGATACGATCACGCAAGGAGACTCCGAGCATAGCTATTGCTCTCTGGGTGACTTTGAGCCTCCTTAATCGGCACATTGTAAGCGTCCATGTCTCGGTACATACATACTCATCGTCATCGTCAGCCCATCCGCTGGGGCACGGGTCTCCCTCAATCACATGAGGGGTAATTGCCATACTCACCACGCTTGGCAGACGGGTTGGCGAGGGTTTTGATATAAATGCAGAGGTTTCTTCTCTGGGTGCTGATGGCCATGTCAGCAGCTTTACCTTAGTCGCCTTTTACGACACCTCGGTAAGAGTGAGGGTGGCCTATTCTACTCTGCCGGGGACCACACGGCTGACATACATACATACATACTATTAGGCTCTAAAACATTACCCTCCTGTCTTCAGTAGTAGGTACAAGAACACCGGGTAAGGCTCTCGAATCGTCGTCATTTGTCTTGCTACTGGCAATAATGTATATTGTGGTTATACTAAACGGATCCCTTACCTAGAAATTCAGACTGGCTCATGTATAAAATTTGCTTATATTATACAGATTTGGCAACTTTGTAATTCAGTAGACGGAAGCCATAAACTGGAGAGAATATTGGAGATGATGAAGTACATTTGCATCCGGAATATACTGCGGCGTGTAAGATTAATTTGTGTGAGAATTAGCGCAAAGCTCTTAAGCAGAAATGGATTATTTATTTAGATTATATGTATTATTTTATTTAATATGCGAGCTGTTCTGGTGATCTATTTTTTACATCGTAATTGCTCTTCGTGCGAGTGTATATTTGAATCCGCGCACAACGCCAAGATATAAACACAAACTCTGGTCACACAAATAAAACACTTTTTTAGGAAGTTCAGTATTATTTATTATTAACAATAACATTACATATTGTATGTCAAAATATTTATAAGTTAATCATACATTCATTAAATATCAAATCTTAGTATTCCTTGATTGTAGGTACAGAAGGGCTCTTGTAGAAGCAAATGCATCATTATCATCATCGTCAGCCCATTTAAGTCCCCACTGCTGGGGCACGGGCCTCCCTCAATCACATGAGGGGTAATTGCTATACTCACCACGCTTGGCAGACGGGTTGGCGAGGGTTTTGATAAAAATGCAGAGTTTTCCTTCTCTGGGTGCTGATGATCATGCCAGCAGCTTTACCTTAGTCGCCTTTTACGACACCTCGGTAAGAGTGAGGGTGGCCTATTCTACTCTGCCGGGGACCACACGGCCAGAAGCAAATTATTTAGTAAATATTTAAACTAATGGCATTACAGTACACATTGTTGAAATTGCCATTGACTATTGGTCCGACCCGGGGATCAAACCTGGGAGCTTTTGGGCAGCCATCGCTTTAAAATGCGATCCAGTTATCACTGTGCCACCGAGCAGTCACGAGTACCATACTCATGTTTGACCTTGCATTCTGCTGCACAATCTGTATGCAGTCTGTCCATGAACTCATGATTTTATGTCATCAGGACATTCGACTGGAATTTATTATTATATTCTGTAATAATAATATCCTCTAACCGATTACGACTACGGCGGCCAATCTCAACGATCAGCCACGTACGCAGGATATATTATATTGCTCAAGTGTGTGCGCAAACACATCTGCAAACTTTATTCCCTTACCCTCATATTCCGATGGGACATTAAGGCGACGCGACGGGTAGCCCTAACTAGCGACACCATTTGTTTTTAATTGTTAGGTACTAAACTAAATCTATTTTAAACAATTTCGGGGTTACAACCTCTCGGCAAACACTTATATTATTTATTAAATAACCATGCACAAATGTTGGTTCCGTTTTTATACGCAAAAAATTGATTACCGCCAAAAGCGGCCACTTTTAGCGTGAATAAATTTTTCGGCACTTCGACGCTAATAAGTTGCAAAAAACATTTTTGGGGCTGAAACTGCCTTGAATAGTGCCTTTCTGCAACGCTATTACAAGTGGCAGACGAGCAGATGGATCACCTGATGGTTAACCATTGCCGCCGCCCATGGACCCCCGCGCTACCATTAGAGTCACAAGTGCACTGCCAATCTCTAAACCCCCCTTTTCCCCGGATCGGGCCTCCGGTACCTACACTCACGCAGCGAAACAGCACAGTGCTACTTCACGCCGGTTTTCTTTAAGGCCGTGCTTTTATTCATGCCGAAGCGTGGCTTTCCCACGGTCAAAACTTCCATTCGCTTCTCGTCTGCAACGTATACCTTTTAACTAAATAGAGAACCCTATTAGTATAGACCCAACCAAATTAACACTTGTTTATATTTAGGCGCTTTATTTACTCCGTGGTATCACTTCGGTCGAGCCGGCCCATTCATGCCGAAGCGTGGCTCTCCCACGGTCATGCAAAAAGTCTACTAAATAAAGTAAAGCGCGAAGCTAAGAAGCTAAGATAATTGAATCAGAGCCAATTTATTCTAAACCCTCGTAACAGACTGCGGAGGCATCTGGCGATACCTCGTGCTGGTAATCCAATCAGGTAAGCCCGAGGAAGGTCAAGGTGGAAGCCCGAGGAATGAGGCGAACAGATGGCAATCACGTACGCGGTGTCTTTAACGACCATTTGCTTAAATTGTGAATAATTGACATAGGTGGATGACCTGGAGCTACGCTTGAAGTAAACGTT
The DNA here is from genome assembly GCA_019059595.1 of Marasmia exigua. Lineage (NCBI taxonomy): Eukaryota > Metazoa > Arthropoda > Insecta > Lepidoptera > Crambidae > Marasmia > Marasmia exigua. Next base: position 4,863,753 of record CM032487.1, on the reverse strand, counting down.
GGATTCATAGGGTTATATAAATACTAGCTTTTGTCCGCGGCTTCGCTCGTGTTAGAAAGTGAACAAAAGTAGCCTATGTTACTCTGAAATCACGTCATTCCGCCGCTCAGTTTTGCCGTGAAATACAGACAAACAGACAGACAGACGGACAGACAGACAGACAGACAGACGGACGGACGGACGGATGGACGGACGGATGGATAGACGGAAGGACGGACGGACGGACGGACGGACGAACGGACGGACGGACGGACGGACGGACAGACAGACAGAAAGAAAGACAGACACACACTCTTTCTACGTTTATAATATTATCCACCACTATGATACTATTAGCCACCTATCAAATAAAACAACATAAACCTAGTCTGGCTTGAAAAGAATTCTAAAATTATTCATAACAATGCATTATCAAATATCATAGGTTTATTATGTTATAACATGTCCATATTGCGCATGTTTTTAGTAGTTGTAACCTCTCACCTATTGTTCAATATGATGAAATGCAAATGTTCACTGCAGAGCTAAGTAGGGATTGTCGTTACAAAGACGAACCGTTTAAAAAATACCGTTATGTTTTGTGTTCCGCAACGATATAACCGTTTTTCCGTTTCATTCTAAAGCAGTCCTCGTCGCGCAACTAGTCCTTTCATTGTTATACGCGAATTTATACTTAAGGTGACGGGTAGGCCCAATCCTAGGGCCTAGCGACGCCAATCGATTTTAATTTTTAGCTACTAAATCGGATCTATTTTAAACAATTTCGGGGTTACAACCACTCGGCAAACACTTATAACTATTTATTAAATAATCATGCACAAATGTTGGGTCCGTTTTTGTACGCGAAAAATTTTTCACGCTAAAAGTGGCGGAAGTTTATGTCTATGTTCATATATAATGTAATGAGATGATTGCATCGTCGTCATCGTATCGTTACTTTCGTTTTGGTCCTTGATTTAATGAAATAATCTTTATTTTTGGTACATCTTTTTTTTTGTTTCGTCTCGTTCGCAACACTCTCTCAAGTCTGGAAAAGTATAAAGGGAAATTTAATAATTAAGATTAAGAAAAAATCTATACAAATCTATCGAAAATCGTTGAGAAACCCGAAACCATTGGACTCGTCTTCGAGACGGCTATCGTTTGACTGTGCGTTGTCGTGCGTTGCCCGTCTCCATATTAATTTAAAGTTGCGAACGAGGACCGTTTCGAGGACTGATTTTCGTTCTAGCAAAAACGGTTGCGTTTCGTCGTCGGAAAATTCGACAGCGACACACAACTAGAGCTACTAAGATGTTATTAGTGTCTATACCGGCTAATTCCGATTTTGATGAACGCGACTAATAATAAAAGCTGTACTCTAACATCTCGAACTACCGGCTAGAGAATTGGAAGAGTTCTCGCAAGGATGCCTGTCTTCACTGCGTAGTGCCCGAGTTAATAAAAGTTAGGGTGACGGGTAGGGTATACTAGCGACGCCAATTGACTTTAATTTTTAGCTATTAAACCGGCTCTATTTCAAACAAATTCGGGGTTACAATCTCTCGGCAAATACTTATACTATTTATTTAATAAATGTACAAATGACCAATACTACCTTTAACCAATCCCTTCCAGAACTCTTCGTTTCCAGCGCTCCTTTTTTCCGCGCTCGTGCAAAGTCTGGAATGACCTTCCAGCCGCGGTGTTCCCTGATCGCTATGACATGTCCTTTTTTAAACGAGGTTTGAAAAGAGTTGTTCTCTCACGGTAGGCAGCGGCATGACTCTGCTCCGGCATTGTTGATGTCTATGAGCGGCGGTTACCGTTTACCATCAGATGGGCCGCAAGCTCGTCTACCTACTATAAGCAATAAAAAAAAATGTTGGGTCCAACGCGTACGCGAAAAATTGATTCACGCCAAAAGCGGCCACTTTTGGCGTGAATCAGTTTTTACGTACAAAAACGGATAAATCATTATTATAAGTGTTTGACAGGAGGCTGTGACCCCGATATTGTTTAAAATAGATCCGATTTAGTACCTAAAAACTAAAATCGATTGGCGTCGCTAGTGTGCCCTACACGTCACCTTAATATAAATGTTTGATGCACTTTTTGGCAACCTTCCTTGAGTCTCCGTTTACTTCTAAGTTTAGTGCGTTCGTGGGTATCGTTTTTAAAATCGAGCATCCCGTCATAGTCCAAAAATATTCGACCGCTCGTTTGACATCAATGAATAACCAATCCAGTCCACATCAGCCTATATTATGTCCCACTGCAGGGCAAAGGCATAATAAACATAAATAAATATTTCACAACATCACATGTACAGAGATACAATATCTCTGTATACCTAGCTTTTAAGTTTTGTATGTTGTGCAATAAAGAGTATCTATCTATCTATATTGATCTGACTCCAAGATAGGTAGCTCAAGCACCTGTGTTACGGCTATCAGAACAGTGGAATTACATATATATACTTACAGATATTTATAGCGTGGGAGCCACGCTTTGGCATGAATGGGCCGGCTCGACCGGAGTGATACCACGGCCTCACAGAAAACCGGCGTGAATTAGCACTGTGCTGTGTGTCGCGGGTGTCCATGGGCGGCGGCAATCGCTTGCCATTTGGTGATCCTTCTGCTCGTCTGCCATTTATCACATAAAAAATATAGACATTTGAAACTTGTCTTTTGCAAATACATGTTTATAAAACATAGAAAACACCCAGACCAATATAGACATGTTCATGCACACAAATGTTTGAACTGTGCGGGGATCGAACCCGCAACCCTTTTACCAGAGGCAGCGTTGATTATCACTGATCCAAGCGGGTCGTCAAGAATCATAGAAATCAAGTGATCGCTACTATGATGGGATTAGGCTCAATCAACACGCTTGCCCATTGCTTGATCACAAACCCGAGCTATGTTCGAAAAATTCGAAAAGCGGTTAAAATATAAGCTCACTTCGACCAACCGAAAAATGAAATCAAGGCAAAATAGACCTTATTCCGTAGAGGAAGCATTTAGGCGACGGTTGCGACCATTTAATGGGCCAAACAGAATGGCCGGCTGCAACAATTAAGCCTATTGGTGCACTAGGGGTCGACGAACGCCACTAACTCGCCGTTTATTCCTGGTTTTGCTCATACGAGTAGATCGCGGAGAGATGCGGCGTTTTTTTTTTACGCTACTGGCGGAAACAACAAAAATATGTTGATGACATTATGGTGGGAGATATAGCGTCGGTGAAGTTCTGACACCACGTAACTCCTCATCGTAAGCAACTTTTCAGGAAAGCCAAAAAACTGATCCGTGACTTATGTGTTATTTCCATTAGTATTCAATTGTTGACTTCCGTTCTGTTACCTATTCAACATTTAAAAGGTTTTAGATGGCCGTAACTGAATTCCAATTGAAAAAACCGATCCGTTTTCAAGGAATGGTATCAAAATATCATAACCGCCACGAATAAATTATTTAAAAAAAGAATAAAAATGTGACTTACGTGCGTCATCTCAAAGCGTAGGTAATTTTATGACTTCCGTGCTGTTACTTTTTTGTAATTTTAAAGGTTTTTATTGGTCGTATCTTGATTCTGATTGGGCGAAATGACGCGTCTATGGATTCTCTAGCGAATGGCATCGAAATGTCAAAACCGCCAAAAAATGACTTATGTGGTGTTATAAGTTCACCGACGATAGGTAGTTCAGTGGATAACAGCGATTATAGCTCAGTAAATAAAAAACAATTGTAGGCATCTTCAATTTTGAGAAACTATACAAAATCTGCAGGTTTTCTTACGATATCGACGTTGTTCTTACGATATCGATCGCTTATGGAGCTTATGGTAGAAAATATTCACACAGATTTGTAAAATCCAAAGGTGTCCGGATTCGAACCACAAACCCCATGAAAGTTCTTATTTATTGACGCTCGTGTCGCATTGGTGTCCCATCGACATATTATGTGGGTTAGGGAATAGAGAGTGCACTTAACAAATGTTCTACGTCGAAGGCTGATCGATGAGACTGGCCGCCATCATAGCCAATATATCGGTTTGTTTATACAAATTCTAGCTTTTGCCCGCGGTTTCGCTCGCGTTATAAAGATACAAAAAGTAAAATACGTTACGCCTTCCCCTGTCCATACCTTTAATTCATCATCATCAGCGTTTTGTCCCGGTTGCGTTTCAAGCAACACTGCTGTATTTCGCTGCGTGAGAGAGGATACCGAAGGCCCAATCCGAGCTAAAGGGGTTTAAAGGTTTGCAATGCACTTGTAACTCCACTGGTGTCGAGGCTGTCCATGGGCGGCGGCAATCGCTTCCCATCAGGCGATCCGTCTGCTCGTCTGCCATTTATCACAAAAAGCAAAGCTGTTGTACCCGACCCCGCTTTCCACTAAAAAAACAGGTTAATCTTCGATCCATTTGGCCATGAAAGACGGACAGACAGACAGACAAATTTATGATTTTAGTATGGATTCAAATTCAAAGTGACTAAGACGTTTGGATCACAGTTAACGACCCGTTTGGATCAGTGGTGGTGAACGCTGCCTCTGGTGCAAGGGTTGCGGGTTCGATCTGCGCACAGTACAAACATTTGTGTGCATGAACATGTCTGTTTGTATTAGTCTGGGCGTTTTATAAGTATTATAAGTATGGATACAATAGAAAACTATAATACGAATACATTTAATCCCACTATTGGTTTTGAAATCCGTAACACAGCTGCATGAGCTACCTATCTCGGAGTCAGATCAATGTGTGGGGTTTTGAAATATTTGTGAAATAAGTTATTCACACAACATGAGCTTGAACTAGTTCCACAGGTTAGTAAACGATTACAATACGTTATTTAGCTGTCAAGTCCACTGAGTGGCCGCGACTGATACATTGATATCAATAACCTATTGATCGAATGACAACGGCTCACTCATTGTTATCAGCTCTGTGTCGAATGTGTTTAACCAAATTTAGGTGCGCAAGACCCGTTGTTGAGAACTGTTCGTGTTTGTGTGTGAAAAAATAAAGTAATTTTTCACAGATTTTTCGTTCGAAGAAGTTTATATGCAATCAGAAAACACAAAACGCTTGCGCGATGCAATCGACACCTAGCGCCATCTATTGGTATGAATTGGAACTAATGTCCCAAAACGAAGTGAATTAATTGTTAATATGAAAACATACGCCGTGTGGTCCCCGGCAGAGTAGAATAGGCCACCCTCACTCTTACCGAGGTGTCGTAAAAGGCGACTTAGGTAAAGCTGCTGGCATGATCATCAGCACCCAGAGAAGGAAAACTCTGCATTTATATCAAAACCCTCGCCAACCCGTCTGCCAAGCGTGGTGAGCATGGCAATTACCTCTCATGTGATTGAGGGAGGCCCGTGCCCCAGCAGTGGGGACTTAAATGGGCTGATGATGATGATGAAAACATCCAAACCATTTAAATAGGAGAGGGAATAATGACAAACGGAGTGGAGGGAAGAATGGAGGCTCCTCCGTTGAGTGTGCTCTTAAATAAGTGAGATAGGGAGCTTTTTATTAGAATCACGAGGCTATCCAACCGTTAATGGCACAAATATCACATTCAAAATCGTTTGTGGGTTACATTATTGGCATTACCTGTCATTTTTTGGCCCTCCGGTTAACCGATTGCGAAGCAGCTAGAGTAAGCTAATCATGAGTGACTTACCTTGACTTAATGTTCTATGTCCCTTTTGTGGCCCCTAGATCCGACAGAAGGCGACCACAGTGTTGTTTTTTTTTTTTAGATTTTCGCGTTGCATTATAACAATAATGTATCAATACGGGGATTAACACGATATTTATTATGTGAAACAACATAGTGTACTCAAATATTTGACTCGACGTCAGTCCGCTTGTGACCACGGCTGCTGTAACGTAGCTGAAACGTCGAGCCAAATATGTGAGTACACAATGTTGTTTCACATAATAAATATCGTGTTAATCGCCGTATTGATACATTATGGCGACCACCGTGCTCCGCCATCTCGAACGGTCTTGAGCTTCGCGCTTTACTTCGCTCCAAGTTAGTCCTAGGGCCTTCGCTTCTGTAGTAATAGTCCACGCGGCTACGTTTACGTTTTCCTTGGAGGTTCCAGGACTAGTAGTAGTAGAAGATAGTATTTGAGTATTCGGCCGGCAGTATAAGTTGACCAAAATGTCCCTGCGCGCCGTATTAAATTCTATGGCCGAACGCATAGACTGTGACGATGTTATGATAGTCATCAGAACATGTACTTTGTTTACTATATTTTACTAATCTAGTTATAATGTACTGTCAAAATCTATAAACAGAACACAGCATACGTGTTAAAACGGCTACGCTCACATGTAAGCATACAGTAATCTCGGCGTGATTCGGCATGAGATACCAGACTTGACTAAAAGATAGACGTGTGCGGGAGAAAAACGATTCGATATACTGCCGTAACTTATGGTCAGCTAAAGTTGACCTTCTGGGTATTATTTGTTGGTAGTGATGGACGTGTTGTCGAGTAATTTTATAATCATCATCACTTCAGCCAATAGACGTCCACTGCTGGATATAGGCCTCGCTCAATGTTCTCCACATAGGTCGGTCCTGTGCCCGCCCGCATCCAATGGATTCTCGCGACCTTCCCCAGATTGTCGGTCTACCTTGTAGGGGGCGCCTCGGCTGCGACTTCCTGTACGTGGCCTCCACTCGAGGACCTTTCCAGCCCCAACGGCTGTCTGTTCTCCTCGCTATGTGCCCTGCCCATTGCCACCTGAGGCATGCAATCCTTTGGACTATGTCTGTGACCTTAGTTCTCCTGCTAATTAATTTTATAATACCACTCAGTTTATCATAGGCATCACTATTTTATAATAAAGCGGGTTTAGCGCCCCGATGATTCATTCATACATAAAAACTATTTTGGTTCCCTCTGCGCAAGCTTGGACAAGCGCTCGGGTGACTCATACATGGATAGATAGATTTATCAGTCTACTAATTGTTCCTGATTAAGACTAGATGTTAATTTTATAACTAGAGAATATACAGCAAAAAAAATATTAACAAAAACTGCACTACATGAGATCAAAAACTTGGAGCCAAGTCTCGTCTTAGCTTAGCAACAATTACCTACAGGATTTTTTCAGTTATTTTTTAAATAAAATAAAAAAACCGGCCAAGTGCGAGTCGGACTCGCCCATGAAGGGTTCCGTAGCAGCAAGTAAGATATATGGAAGGTAAATAGCGGTTTACGGTTTATGACTTTAAAAAAAAAACTACTCACTAGATATAGTAGAAGTCAAGGGGGAGGGACACAATTTACCACTTTAGGAGCGTCTCTTGCGCAAAGTATTGTGTTTAGAAAAAAATGATGTTAAGAACATCATTTTTAAAGACCTATGCATATGATACCCCACACGTATAGGTTTGATGAAAAAAAAAAATTTTGGGATTTCAGTTTCAAGTATGGACCCCCCCCCCCCCCATTTTTTATTTTTTCCTATTTTTGTGTAAAAATCGTAATGCGGTTAACAAAATACATCTATTTACCAAGTTTCAATAGTATAGTTCTTATAGTTTCGGAGAAAAGTGGCTGTGATATACGGACGGACGGACAGACATGACGAATCTATAAGGGTTCCGTGTTTTGCCATTTGGCTTCGGAACCCTAAAAATACCTGATGGTAAGCGATTCCTTGCCCGTGATTCACAAACGGCTTTGTCCACCTACTCCCAGTTCTAATCCCTAATTAGCCAACCAGGCTCAGCTCATTGGCCAGTCGACAGTTAAAAGCAGGAAGACCGAGGTGGTCCCATTTCCTTAACTGAAAGCAGTGCATATTAGGCGCATCACCGCTTGAGGATACTAAAATATAATGTCACAGTAAGATGTTTATGCCGTAGGATATCTTTATTAAATATCTTCCAAGTGAACAAAAACACAAAAAAATTAAGACAGTAACTAAGAAATAAAGTTTAAACTAAAAGTAAATAAAAAGGAAAGTTAAAACAAAGTAGGTCCCCGTGGCAGTGTCCCCAAAATGCTGGCAGCATTCATCGTCAGCCCATTTAAGTCCCCACTGCTGGGGCACGGGCCTCCCTCAATCACATGAGGGGTAATTGCCATACTCACCACGCTTGGCAGACGGGTTGGCGAGGGTTTCGATATAAATGCAGAGTTTTCCTTCTCTGGGTGCTGATGATCATGCCAGCAGCTATACCTTAGTCGCCTTTTACGACACCTCGGTAAGTGTGAGGGTGGCCTATTCTACTCTGCCGGGGACCACACGGCTCGGCTGGCAGCATTACCCCGCTGGATCGCGATGGAAATTCGCTGAAATTATTCCGTAGGATATTAAATCTCTAGGAAGGAAGATGATCTTGCCTACATTAGTTACTCAGTTAACTGACCGTGGGAGAGCCACGCTTCGGCTGGAGTGATACCAGAAAACTGGGGTGAAGCAGCACTGTGCTGTGTTTCGCTGCGTGAGTGAGGGTACCGGAGGCCCAATCCTTGGAGGAGTTTAAAGGTAGGCAGCGCGCTTGTGAGTCCACTGGTGTTGCGAATGTCCATGGGCGGCGGCAATCACTTACCATCAGGTGATTGGTCTGCTCGTCTGCCACCTATGTCATAAAAAAACTTTTCGCTTTTGTGTCTTACGAAATATAATGTATAGTATGATCACGGCTGATCATCGAAGGATAGTTAGTATAATAAAATAGTTCGTTTTTTTCGTGATAGATGTCATACGAGCAGACGGATCGCCTGATGGTAAGCGATTGCCGATGCCCATGAACACCCGCAAAACTTGTGACTCCACTGTTCGCTACCAACCTTTTCCTGAATTGGGACACCAGTACCCTAACTCACTCGACGAAACACAGCACAGAAGCTGTTTCACGCAGGTTTTCTGTGAGGCTGTGGTATCACAACGCTCGAGACGGCCTATTCATGTCTGGCTTTCCTACACGGTCTAAAGATAAATATAAAAAGTAAAAGTACTTAGACATACAAGATTACATTAATTAAAGTCACCAATTAACATAAGCCTTATCTACTTCTTCTTAAAGTGCCTCTCCGACTAGCGAAGGTTGGCCGTCAATCTAGCATAATTATCCTTCTCGGTCTCTAGCGAGGCGAAACAGGCGTTGCCGCTCGCGATCCCCTTCCACTCCCGGATTTAATGCAGCCATGATTTTTCCCACAAACCTTATGAAAAACTAAAACCCTCTTATTACAAAAGACTGCTCCGATACCGGTTTTAATCCTAAACTAGCACGTTCAGGATTATTACGGAATAATGTTAGTTCTTAGATTTCTATTACAAATCCTTGACTAACCATAGATCACCTTAATACCGCAGGATAGTGTCAAAATTGAACGAATCATTCGTTCAGTGACATTTCATTTTACATAACCTTATTTTGTTATCTGCAGTAAAAATAAGAATGGTTTTTGAGCAAAAATTACTTAAAATATTGACCTAAGTAAGGTTTCCAAGTAATATGCATAGGAATTGCTTTATATTTTTGGGATTAAATCCAAAAAATAAATTAACTACTTTCGCACAAATACTTTAGTGTAAAACGGAATGAACTCTCACAGGGATAAGTTGTCATGGTTACAGAATCGATATTTTGAGGTTATTATTTTAGTATTTTAAACTAGGGGTCCGGGTGGTTTAATTTAAGTATTATAGGTGATATACTAAATAACGTTAAACTTACTTGTAATAATGTTTAATCTAGTCCTTCAGTTATTCCTAGTATTAATCCCACTACATATTTTAAACCACGTTTTGGAATAAGAGGGATAATGTTTAAGTACTACCTAGTGTTATAATATTTACTACAATTGACAACTTTATTACGTTAGGTAATACAGTTCAAGTGAGTGGAGGAGACGCCTTAATGCCTTAGAACGGCACGGGTCTACCTAAGCTGCAATGCTGTGGAATGTTACCTTTTCCTTATTGGCCATCAAATGGTCTATTACCATACAACTATTGCTTAGGTCACGTAACAGAAGCTACGTCCGCCAAACCTAGATTTTGCCGTTTTCCATTACTAAAACAAGGCGGATCATTGGAATTGGTTTCCACATGGATTAACATACTTTCACTGGTGATTCAGAAATTTATGAAATTGTATAGAAACCTTTTGTTCATAGCCAAGAGAAACGGCTGTTAGGTAATGAAGTCCGAATCCAAGGTATTTGATTCTGTGTTCTTCATCGGGTTATGTCAGCTATGTGTTGGCAAAGATTTAGATACATTGGTATAGTTGAGAAGGATCTCGATCACATGCAACGGAAGAACCTTCGATAGTTTTTTTCTTAAGCTAACCTGATAAGTAAGTTTTTTTTTTATATGATAGGTGGCAGACGAGCAGGCGGATCACCTGATGGTAAGCGATGGACACCCGCGAAATCAGTGGAGTCATAAGTGCGCTGCGAACCCTTAAACCCCCATTTCCCCCGGTTTAGGCCTCCGGTAGCCTCACTCACGCAGCGAAACACAGCACAGTGCTGCTTCACGCTGGTTTTCTGTGAGGCCGTGGTATCACGCCGGTCGAGCCGGACCCAATCATGTCGAAGCGTGGCTCTGCCACGGTCATGGTAAGTAATTACCGCCGCCCATGAATCTGCAAGATCAGAGAGGTCGCTAGTGCGTTGTCGTCCTTTTAAAAAGGAGTACGCTCTTCTCTTGGAGGTCCCTAATATTAGAAAATGAAAAGCGGTTTAAGTTAGAAAATAAGGTTTAATCAAATTACAGAAATTAGTAACAATCGCATATCGCGCGCAAAAGTAGACTGACTGACAGCTCATGTGTCAGATTGACTAGTGTTGTGCGTAAGTCTAGAGATGTCCTATGCCAATCGATTTTCTTCGTCTTGCACTAAGTTGTAGCTGTCGGGAAATACTCCTGCAACCAAACCGTTCCCCATAATTGTACGTGAAAGAAAGTTCCGCGAGAAACGCATTGTATTGGCCCGCTATCCATCAAGATTAACAGAATAGCGAACTCTAAATCTGTATTGTAATATTCAAAGACTAATACACAGTCGTACATAGAACTTCCTCGGATTCTAGCGGGGGAGGAGTCAAACACTCCGCGTGGGCTGATGCAATTCAAATGTTTTAAATTAGTATCTAGTTGTTTTTAGTGAACGATTTTTGTGTTTGTTTGTGCAGTGAAGTGCCGTGAAGTGATCCTGTTAATAAGAATCGTTGAATTGTATCGTTTTTAACACTGCTATTGTGTGTCAAGTGAGTTGTTACGCGACAACTTGCTTAAACCTAATAGAGTCTTAAAACCTGCGATTGTTTATAGAGTGGTATCGTCAGAATCAGTAGGTCGATAAAACGCAAAACACCGGCGTTTTATTGAGTGACTGTGACTCTGACTGACTTCGACTGTTTACTACCCATTTATCCTCAATGAGTTACTTGACATTGGCAAAATATCTTCAGGTAGAGCCACAATTAAAAAATAAATAGAATTTCCTCCTTTTTTGTAGTCTGTTACTATTGACATTATCTTAATCTCACACGGACGTTAACCCTGTATTTGACAATATTATCGCGAATTAGAAAGACTTGACAGTAGACACTATCATAAATGGCGTCAACCTTGACCAATTCGTGACATTCGCAGAAACACGAAATTATGCAAGCATTAGTTCTGTAAATAAAGATTTATTAACTTCCTATTTTCGAAAACTTAGGTGTGATGCTAATAATATAGATTGTTATCTTTAGGTAGATTGTAATCTCTAGGTACCACAGCGGTTTCTTTTTCTTGCGCGGAATAAAAGTGTACCAAAGCCCACCAAAGTTTTTATCACTCCTAAAATCTTGCGAAATACCCCAGTGCGTTTAATGTATCCGTTATTTTTAAAGTTATCTTGATCTTTTGTTTTATCTTAAGTTTAAATTTATAAATTATAGACTACACCCTGCGAAAATTCAAGTCACTGTTATATTCAATACTTAAAATTGATGTTTGGGCACCGAACATCAATTTAAGATTCTAACTTTTAAACTGTCTAATCCCCCATACTGTATTTCATCCCCTAATTTACCCCCTCAAAAGTGATTTCCAAAAACGTTCAAGTAAATTACTTTTCATTTTAATTATACGCATATATACATTTTTTACTTTCCTAACATCAAAAATGACGGACTTTCATTTAAACTTCAAACCCCCTTTTCACCCCCTTAAGTTGAAGATATAAAAATGTTCAGACAACTTGTTTTTGGTTTTAAATAAGGAGAACGTATAGGCATTTCATCCCCTATTTTACCTTCTTTAAGGGTGGTTTTCAAAAAACGTTAAATAGGTTAATATTTATTTCAAAATATTAGTCTGAATAACAATTTTCACATTTCTAAAATCAAAGATGGCGGACTTTCATACAAACTTTTAACCTCCTTTTTAGCCCCTTAAGGGTTGTATTTCCAAAAATCCCTTCTTAGTGCTCGCTTTCACTATTAAAGGAACCACCTTCCCAAATGTCAAGTTTCTATGAAATGAAATGAAAATAGTTTATTCAATTTAGGTCCATACAGAACACTTATGAATGTCAACATGTTTACATAGGGTCCGTAGTTTGGGCTGTGGGTACATTCCTAGTCACTTAACTCAGTTTCTCCTTTTAGACTACTATCTAAATCTGTTTGATTGATTGGTATTGTCAATTGCTTATGTTTCTTTTTAATTTTTTACACTGTTAAAAATCTATTAGTCCACATTGCATGCTGTGGCTACCTTTAATTATAAGAGCAGTCAACTAATGAAAATGTTAATGAATAGTTGATACATTTTGTGGTGAAAAGAACTAGTGATAGAAATGCGCACAACTGAGCTACAAATTGCTCCAAAGTTTGTGATTAATTCTACTAGCCCAAAACAATCGAACTCGCCATGAATAAAAATCACTTGTTATTCAACACTTCATCGCCTTATTGTTATGGTAACGGCCGCGTCTCACGTAATAATGGATTCTTGCATCAAACCCGAAGATGATTCAGAACACAAACACGCGGTATCTTATCACGATCGTGATATGTGGGATTGTGGTGCCTTTGTGTGGATTCAACGAAAGTCCACTTTGGTTATTCTTTGGATTTTATGTCTTATGAATTTGGAAATAAGATACACGTTTTTTTAGTGTTGACTCTTGTATGTGAGTTTCTGATGATTAATACTATATTTATTTAAGAGCAATTTTAGTATCCCGTGTTGTATAAGCTAGAGTTTTTTTTTCATCTCTAAAAAAAATCACAAAAAAAGGCAGCGGTTCCTACTGCTTAACTGACGTTTACACTAACCGAACCGACGAAGTTAGTTTAACGACTCTTTTAACTGAGGTTTTTTTTGTTAATTTGAAAATGGAAGAAGGCAAATAGCACTGAAAGGTGGCCTAACTACATAGCCGTTGTGTATCGGTCGTTTTCCTCTAGATGGCGCTAGCACTGGCTTACCGACCGATGCCTCTTAGCTGTTGAGTATTGGTCGTTTTCCTCTAGATGGCGCTAGCACTGGCTTGCCGACTGATGCCCTATCTCATTATATATAAGTTACTCTTTGACTCTCATAGAGTTGACAGTGACAGCTGCTTGTCGTAATTACCTGACCATGTGAAAAAGTACAGATTAATGAACTGTATAAAGCATTATACTTTATTCTACCAAATATGTATGATACCAAAAATCGCGTTTGAAAATATGATACCCTGACTTCTGGTTTTAGTCGAGTCTAAATATTCATAGAACGACTGTTCTAAATGTGTAACTGATTAGTTAAAGTTCGTTTTGTTAACTGGGTATCCAATTTTTGTGGTAAACGGTACGGCTGCTAAATGTTTAATTTATCTATTACTGCCCGTTATCAAGGTTTTGGTGAACTCCGCCCTTAGTAGCCTACAACAAAACCGCCCCGTAACAAATGAGAACATGCCTGTCGCATCAAAATAAAGGAGACGCACAGCGCGTGTGAAAGGGATCATCTACTTATCCTGATCTTCATCTTTTTTTTTATGAGAAAGGGAGGCACCTGATGGTAAGTGATCACCGCCGCCCATGGACATAAGCCACACCAGAGGGAGTGGAGATACTCGTACGTAGCAGGCCTTTTAGGAAGGTATAGGCTCGTTTCTTGAGGCTCGCAATGTCGTACCGGAATCGGAAATACCGCTGCGGGAAATTGATTCCACAATGACGAGGTGCGATCGTAGCGTGTTATTCCCAGTTGCGTCCAAAGCTGTCGCTCTGGAGCCCGAGTTACGCTTGGACCATGATCTTGGATTCGGGAAGTCTGGTGAATACAATGAAGCGACGCACGTCTCACTTTCGCAAGCCTTAGATAGAAGAACCAGACCAACTGCAATTAATCATGGTTACACGTTACTGAAAGTATCCGAAACGTGCAGTTTTCCTCGCGATGTTTTTGAAAAATTCAGAGGTGCATGCTCGGATTCGAAACAAGACCTTCCGTATAGGAGGCGTGTTCTAATCCACTGAGGTCCCTGCTAACCTCATCTAGTACTTATAGTACAATGTAACTGCATCGGTGGCGTCGTGGTTAGTGGGTCGCACTTTAATGCGACGGCTGCGCAGGAGGTCTCGGGTTCGATCCCCAGGTGTGGCTAAAAATTGTATACCTAAGTTTTCGGTTAGAAATTCTTAGTGTTAGCCCAGAGTCTGGAAGTTGGCATCGGAAAGCACGTTTAGCCGTTGGTTCTGCACCCGAAACCTCTTCGTTCGTGTCACGCTGGTGTCCCATCGAAATATGAGGGTAAAAGAATAAAGAGTGCATTTGTGTTTGTGCACACACTTGACCACTATAATATATCCTGCGTACGTGGCTAATCGTTACTATCGGTTGGAGGATTATAGTACAGGGGCTGCCCAGTTAGATTTCTTTCTAAAGGATTGGTATAAATAATTGGGCGAATGTACCTTACTTAGGACTGAAGCGCATACTGAACAACGCGTAAGTTTTTGCAATACGATGTCGCAAGTCCACATGCTAGGAGCCCAATTCTCGGGCTCGTGATATTTTAGAAACATGACGGATGTCACATGGCAAATCCATACAAAAAAACTATGTTTTGGTGATGTATAATCAGGCTCCAGTCCTTCTGCGAAGAACACTGCGCGTAGATCTCCGTAGTACTGTAATATCAGTTTAGTTTACTAAGTATGTCGAATAATTCATAGATTGATAGATAGATATTAGTTATTGCATAAAAACAAAATAGTTGTGATACATCAACAACGGACAGTACAATAAGGCAATTCATGTGTTTGCCTAACTGTTTGTTACTGTCTTTGATTACGTAACTGTCTTTAATAACAGTTGCGTTTAATCCCTAAAGTATTGCAAAGTTACCACCTGAGAATCGACGACAAATGGTTATGTGACCACATCAGGTCAGCAAATCGCACCGGTCTCCATTATGTCACCGACTCCAGTTACCTAGCTGTAACACGACCTAGGCCACCTAACACCGCCCTGGCTCTCGTTACGGTAATGCCATACCCGAGATAGGCTGCGGTTGGCTAATATCACAGTATTAACCTTCCAGTAGCTGGACAGTTTGGATCGATGAGCTCCTGTGTGTCCTTTTTTTTACCGCGTCGACATTGTTCGACCGAAGTAGTAGATACCATGGCCTCATAAAAAAACATCGTGAAGCATCTCTTTCGCTGTGTTTCGCCAAGTGGGGTTTGAGTTTAAAAGATTGGCATTTCACATGAAACTCCATTGGTGTTGCGGGTGTATCTGGGCGGCGGCAATAGCTTACCATCAGGTGATCCGTCTGCTCGTCTGCCACCAATCATATAAAAAAAGTTTCAAACGCTTTTACAAACAACCAGCCAACTAACAAATATATACGGCGTTTACTCAGCTGTATAATATATAAATAGCATATAAAATTGGCTTATGAAATTGTATGTCGGCTTGTAAACTGAAACTTCAGTAAATGCTAAAACTTTCTGTCGAACTGAAAAGTTTGTTCAGAGACCAGAAAATTAAAAAAAATCTTTATTGAAGTTGGGTCCCTACAGAATACTTGTTAAGTTCAAAATACCGTTGATGAATGACTGCCTCGTTGGCACAGTGGTTAGTGGGACGCACTTTAAAGCGACGGCTGCGCTTGGGGCCCCGGGTTCGATCCCCGGGTCGGGCCAAAATTTGTACCTGAGTGTTTCTGTTAAGAAGTTTTCAGTGTCAGCCCGGAGTCTGGAAGTTGGCGGTCTTCTACCCCCGTGACTCGGAAAGCACGTTAAGCCAACAGGACCAACAGTCCTGCGCCTGATCTCTCTTCGGTCGTGTCACAGTGGTGTCCCATCGAAATATGAGGGTAAGGTAATAGAGAGTGCACTTGTGTCTGCGCAAACAATTATGCACTATATGTCCTGCGTCGATGTCCGATCTCTAAGATTGGCCGCCATGACCGAGATATCGGTTTGGAGGACATTAATTTCAAAACAGGTACATATACTAATTACTATCGCTAGTTCGGAATGTCGATTTTCACTGAAAATACACCAGCAAGAAACTAAGTAGGTACTCTTTTCAGTGTATCCCTACAAGGTGAAGGTGGACTACCTTAGATCGGGGATACTCTTATCACTTCTCTTTCTCGGGGATTAATGAGTACACGACCTTAGTTGTACCGTGGGAGCGCTACGCTTCGGCATGGACGGGCCAGCTCGACCGGAGTGATAAGACGGCCTTACAGGAAACCGGCGTGAAACAGTAGTGCGCTGTGTTTCACTGCGTGAGTGAGGGTAATAATAATAATAATATCCTCCAACCGATTACGGCTACGCCGGCCAATCTCGTCGATCAGCCACGTAGCGCAAGACTGTCATCTATGACATTAAAAAAAACACAAGTTGAGCTACTGGCAATTGTAACACTGTGGTACTTTGACTAATTTGTTAAATGTGAGTTTAGCTTGCGGTGGTTCCGTTTGTGTGGTCGGGGACGCGGTGGTTTATTACGTTAAGCGTTTACATCAGAGACGTCATCAGTGATGTTACGCCTCCTAAATTACCATGGTTCTATAGTCATAAGTTAAATAGGAAACACATTGTAAAGTTACATAGATTACGTTCGGGACATTATGCGTGCAATAAGTTTGCTTACTTAATGAAAAAGGTGAATTCACCCAATTGTGATCTATAACACTATATGATATACATCATATTCTCATAGAATGTAGTAAGTATCGCAGGAGGAGAGAATCGTTGATGCGTAGATTCAATCTTCATGGTCATATGGTTCCAGGCAGACCCTCAATCGACACCGGTACATGGTAGAAATACACAAAATAAAAAAGTCCGCACAAAGAGGTTTGAATCCTGTTTTCTTATTCGTACTGCGAAACAGTGGAATCAGTTGCCTGAAGAGGTGTACCCTAGTGGCTGCAATTTGGGGGTTTTCAAAGCGCGAGTGAATAGGTATCTTCTAGGTAATCGTGCTACATCTTAGACCATATTATCACTTACCATCAGGTGAAATATGGTCAAACGCTTACCTATCTACAGTAAAAAAAAAAAATATTTAGGATCATTTATCACAATTTTAGCGGACCCAATATCTGAGGCAGCTATCTATTAGCTGATATTCTTAGTACATAAATGATCCTCTCGTCCCTTGATAGAACTATTAATCTTTAATGTTTGTTAATTTCGGTTAAGGTTCGATGGGGCTGACATGTCTATGGAGACAAAAGCCTCTAAAATAAATAAAGAAAAAAAAATGATGTTACGATCATATGGGATGTCAACTAACTCTTAAAAAATATGCTTGAACATAGATTGATTCAGCGCCGCGAAAAAAGTTGTGGGTGTCAATGGGAGGAGGCAATTGCTTACCATCAGGTGATCCGTAAGATCGTCTGCCACCTGGAACTTTAGCGATTGCTTAAACTTTCTGTCGAGCTTAAAAATATTCAGACTATTCCTGTCTCGATCTCTTCACGAGTGCAAAACAGTACAATGCCTTGCGTGTGCAGTACAACAATGCGCTCAGGATGCTGTTGGGGCTTCCCCGCTTCTGCAGCGCATCGGGGATGTTCGCCGACGCGCGTGTGGACTGCTTCTACGCAACCATGCGCAAGCGGTGCACATCCCTGGTGCGCCGGGTGCGGGCCAGCCGGAACGGCATCCTGACTGCATTCGCCGAGCGCTACGACGGTCAGTACCTGAACCATTGCAGCATGGTTCATGTACGGACCGACGTAAGAATACTGTTCTAATGCTGTGTGCCTGTGTATGTATTTAATAATAACAAATATCTATGTGTGTAATGTAATTTAATTTAATTTTAATTTGATTTGATGTTATTTTAATTGTATATGATCCGTGTTGGTCGAAATAAATGTTTTCATTCATTCATTCATTCAAAAACTACTGGCGATTTTAACACAGTTTGATTCTGTAGTACTTTAACTAATTTGTCAAATGTGAGTTTAGCTGTTGCGGTGGTTCCGTGTGTGGTCGGGGACGTGGTTGTTTATTACGTTAAGCGTTTACATCAGATGATGTCATCATTGATGTTACGAGCATGTGGGAAGACAATGAACTCTTGAAAAAATACGCTTGAAAATCGATAGTTAAAGGTGGTCAGTTTCAGTGTTAAAACTGATCAACTTTTAGGTCTACTAAAAAGAGTTTAAAGAGTTTAAAAGGCGACTAAGGTAAAGCTGCTGGCATGATCATCAGCACCCAGAGAAGGAAAACTCTGCATTTATATCTTAACTCTCGCCAACCCGTCTGCCAAGCGTGGTGAGTATGGCAATTACCCCTCATGTGATTGAGGGAGGCCCGTGCCCCAGCAGTGGGGACTTAAATGGGCTGATGATGATGATGATGATGATGATGAAAAAGAGTTTTTGTTTAAAGGTTGGCAGTGTACTTGTAACTGAATCTAACTGATCTACTTACTGGTTTTGCTCTCTTATTGGTCTGTGGGCGGCGGTAATTGTTTACCATCAGGTGATCCGTACATTAAAAATAAACATATTCAAGCTTTCCTCATATTGAAGGTTTTGGGAGGAAGTTAATTTTACTATCATAAACTAACCCGAAAATAAAAAAACACCCAAAGATCAAAAGTTTGGCCTGTAGATTTTCCTTTTGAATAATAAATTGATATTAATGAAAAACAAAAACTGAAAAAGCTACGCTTAAATTGCTTTTTAATACATTTCTTGTCCTGTGTCTTGGCGGTGCGTTATATTCAAGAAATTATATCAATTAAAAAAAGAATCTGCGAAAATAACCGCCTTCAGAAACCACGAAGTAAAAAGTGTAAAATAATATTTTTAACACTTTATACACCTCAAATAACATTTTATAACAATACACTCGAGAAAAGGTTTTACCGAAATCGGCGCCCTAATCCCTGTTGAATATAATTGAATGTTGTACCTACTAAATTACAAGATAGTATTGTACGCTGACTTTATTTATTTACTATATTGGAATATATCCCCCCCCCCCTGGAATATATTCCAATATTGATATTGATTGATATATCAATACCCCTTTATATTTGTATACATTTTTTATCCCGACATTACATAACTATGTATACAGCCCCAATAACAATAAAATTCATTCTTTGATTTTTATAATCAGTAAGAATGCAACTTGAACAAAACACTCTATTTTTTGTGATTCGTAAACGTAATCGATTCGCAG
Organism: Marasmia exigua; assembly: GCA_019059595.1. Lineage (NCBI taxonomy): Eukaryota > Metazoa > Arthropoda > Insecta > Lepidoptera > Crambidae > Marasmia > Marasmia exigua. Next base: position 4,844,047 of record CM032487.1, on the reverse strand, counting down.
CGATAATCGATAAATGAAGAGTTCACACGTTAAATGAATAATTGATCAATCAGTTAACCAGGTAATGAGCACTTGGCGTGCTTTAGAAATGTATGAGAAGATTTAATTAGCGTTTAGTAAAAAGAAAGACGCATAGATTAAACGCTCGGTTTTTATGGGTTTAAGTTTGCTGGCATTTAATACTTAATATCCTCCAACCGATTACGGCTTCGGCAGCCAATCTCAACGTTCAGCCACGTACGCAGCATATATTATAGTGCTCAAGTATGTGGGCGAACACAAGTGCACTCACTATTCCCTTACCCTCATATTAAATAGGCACATGACCGCAGCGCCGACTTCCAGACTCCGGGCTGACGCTAAGAATTTCTTACCGAAAACTTTTAAGTCTATTGAGAATCTGAAGGTGAATATGACAGTTCTATTTTGACATTAAAAGGGAGACGCGCCTTTTAAACCTAATCGATATTATAAATAATCGAGAATATTTTCTTTCGAAATCTAATCGACTTTTTATTTGTTTGATTTTTTATTTTAATCAACATTTTATCTACGAATTTGAACTATCTGGATATGGAATCCAATACGTAAATATGATTTGTGGTACACACGTAATAAATCACAAATTATTATTAAATATGCATCTTATTTATCTGAAATATAACAACTCTCGCTTCACGTGTAGAAACCACCATCGAAATTCCCAGTTCTTGGTCCCTAATGCCATCTATGTACATATATGTACATGTACGGTGCCATCCTTTAAACCCCCTTTTCCCTCGATTGGGCCTTCGGTACCCGGTGCTGATTTACGCCGGTTTTCTTAGAGGCGGTGGTATTACAGCCATCAAGTTAACCAGGTCAGATGGGCTGGTGCGTTATCTGACGAGTACGTCTTGGAATGCGGGGTAAGACAAGGGGGGTTGTCCTCTCCTTTGCTGTTTAGTTGCTATGTAAACGGGCTGATTGATGCACTCAGCAGCACCAGAGTAGGCTGTTCTGTTGACGGACACATGATTAATAGTATAAGTTATGCTGATGATATGGTGTTGCTGAGTCCATCAGTGAGTGCATTGCGTAGACTATTGACCGTGTGTGAGGCATACGCAGCGGAGCATGGATTAGTATATAACACCAAAAAGAGTGAGTTATTGGTGTTTCGTGTACATGGTAGGAAACCACTGGTGGTGCCTCCAGTAAAGATCCTTGGTGTGCCTATATGTTAAGTGTCTACATTTAAATATTTGGGACATATTGTAAATGAAGATCTCACAGACAATTGTGATATGGAGAGAGAACGGAGAGCATTGGCGGTTCGATGTAATATGGTTGCGCGCAGGTTTGCTAGGTGCACAAGAGATGTTAAAATTACCCTTTTTAAGGCGTACTGCCAAACCTTTTACACCTGCAACCTGTGGTGCAGCTATACGTAAAAAACTTACAATGCACTCCGCGTGCAATATAACAATGCCTTCAGGATGTTAATGGGCTTTCCCAGATTTTGCAGCGCATCAAGCATGTTCGCTGAAGCAGGTGTTGATGGTTTTCATGCCATCCTAAGGAAGCGAACTGCTTCAATTATGCTAAGATTGCGTGAGAGCTCAAATGGCATCCTGAGGGTATTGCAAGACCGTTTTGATTGTCCCATTCGTAGGCATTGGACTAAAATGCACATGAAGGGGACAATTAAATATTTAAATTAAGGATTGTATAATTTAAGTATGTCAGCTAACGTAGTAATAAGAATTTTACTAACAAGATTGTATGGATTTTTATCTGAAATAAATTAAATTATTATTATTATTATTATTACTCCGGTCGAGCCGGCCCATTCATGCCGAAGCTTGGCTCTCCCACGGTAAAAAGATAGATGACAGGTAGTTGACAGGTGCGCTCGCCTTACCAGCTGACAACACTAAACTGGGGCGAAGATATTTCAATTAGAGCAGCAAAAACGCACATTCAATAACTGCTGTTACGCTGTCAGTTTTTATGGTGTAATCGTAATGAGTTAAGGTGACGGGTAGGGCACACTAGGGACGCCAATCGATTTTAATTTTTAGCTACTAAACCGGATCTGTTTTAAACAATTTCGGGGTTACAACCTCTTAGAAAATGCTTATACTATTTATTAAATAAACATGCACAAATTGTGGGTCCATTTTTGTACGCGAAAAATTGACTCACGCCAAAAGTGGCCGCTTTTGGCGTGGATAAATTTTTCGCGTACGCGTTGGACCCAACATTTTTGCATGGTTATTTAATAAATAGTATAAGTGTTTGCCGAGAGGTTGTATCCCCAAAATTGTTTAAAATAGTTCCCGTAATAGCTAAAAATTAAAATCGATTGGCGTCGCTAGTGTGCCCTACCCGTCACCTTAATGAAGTAAGTAATAAACATGTATTTCATGCGGGTGATGTAAGTAGATGGCGAAAGTTGATGTTTTGGCCATCCATAGACTTAAGCCGTGTGGACCCCGGCAGAGTAGAATAGGCCACCCTCACTCTTACCGAGGTGTCGTAAAAGGCGACTAAGGTAAAGCTGCTGGCATGATCATCAGCACCCAGAGAAGGAAAACTCTGCATTTATATCAAAACCCTCGCCAACCCGTCTGCCAAGCGTGGTGAGTATGGCAATTACCCCTCATGTGATTGAGGGAGGCCCGTGCCCCAGCAGTGGGGACTTAAATGGGCTGATGATGATGATGATGATGATAGACTTAGGATGCCGTAGAAGACCAACAGAGCGTGTGGCAGAGAGAAGACACCATTGTAAGGACACTGCTTATGCCAAAAAGAGACAGATAAAAATGTAAACGGTGTGACAACTCTTTTTCGAATAGCGGGCCATATCGGCCCGGCTTCATATTAGGAAAAAACATTTTGCAATTTTACGTGAAAATCCATTTATTATTTTAATTACAAGTGGTGGTGTGTTCCGTAAATGGTAGTCCTGTGACAAATTGCAATAATCCAGGAAATTACTCGTTTCACAGGTAAATACGATATTATCAAATCATCATCATCATCAGCCCATTTAAGTCCCCACTGCTGGGGCACGGGCCTCCCTCAATCACATGAGGGGTAATTGCCATACTGACCACGCTTGGCCGACGGGTTGGCGAGGGTTTGATATAAATGCAGAGTTTTCCTTCTCTGGGTGCTGATGATCATGCCAGCAGCTTTACCTTAGTCGCCTTTTACGACACCTCGGTAAGAGTGAGGGTGGCCTATTCTACTCTGCCGGGGACCACACGCGTTAGTTGGTTGAGTACCTAAAGATAAACGGATATCCAAAGCATTAAGGTTCGCGCAAAGAAATAGTAGGTACCTAACATTCTTAATGCCCCTGTTCATTTCCCTAGCTGTCGTTTGATGTTCCACACTTGTTTGACGGTTATTTACAAGGCAGTAAACATGTGTAATGCCCTTCCGGAATGTGTTACACCACACCACTTGCCACATCCTATGGAACCAAGTACCACGACACATAACAGGGACTTTCACGACTTGCCTCAAACCCATAAAACATCTTACAGACGTTAAAAATAATAATATTTTTTCTTACGACGATCTTACACATTAGCAGTGATCAGATTAAATAAATATTTCACAACATCACATACATTGATCTGACTCCGAGATAGGTAGCTCAAGCACCTGTGTTACGGATATCAGAATCAACAGTGGGATTACAAATATATATACGTATACTTTTCTTTTGTTAATACATACTTATTATAGAAACACCCAGACCAAGACAAACAAACATGTTAATGCACACAAATGTTTGTACTGTTTGGGGATCGAACCCGCAACCCTTGTATCAGAGGCAGCGTTCACTACCACTCTTCCAATCGGGTCGTCATCGGTCGGGTGAACTACCACATGCAATATAAAGAAAACAGAGAAGCGAGAATAGTACTACAATTTACAATTTTACATCTAGATATAGTTTCATGTACATTTTCTCATTTAATTGCAACTGTGCAGTGCTCTTGTACTGTTGACAGGAGAGTCAGAGAATCCTGCAGAAGCGTGAGATAGGGGAGTTAGATCATAGAGCAGACCAACAAAATGGGGGCGAGAACGGGGTGACTGGTTTACGAGGAGGTCAGCAACAAACGCCCTGTTGGTCTAGTGGTTTAAGTACCGGGCCGTGATCTCGGGGTCCTGGGTTCGATTCCCGGGTCGAGCGAAAAGTATGTTTCGAATTTTTCGAACATAGCTCGGGTTTGTGATCACCAATCCGCATTTGGCAAGCGTGGTGATTAAGCCTAATCCCATCATAGTAGCGATGACTTGATTTCTATGATGGAAGCCTTTGCCCTGCAGTGGGACAGTTTATAGGCTGATACTTTACAGCAACAAACGACGACGACTCTAATGTAAATCGACTCAATAGGTCGGTGCAATCGATTTTGTTGCTAAATAGTTTAAATAGATTTTTTATACCTATCCAAAATATCCCTACTCCTTTTGTAATAAGGTGGACTAAATATTTCAAATCAGACTTCGCATTATGCAATTAAACGGGCAGGCGTCAAATGCATTTCTCACACGGATGCACTCGATGCTGCTATCTCCGGCATGGGAAGAGGGCTGCACTTAGCGCGATGGCCGCCACATGTGGTGACGTCACGCAATTAACGCCTGCTTTATAGGCCAGATATGCGACTGCGCAGGAATGTGATTACTTGTATGTCTTGGAGAATTTAGAGTGAATGTTGTGGTTTCGGAAGTGTTTGACGAGTGAGCGTTCGAGCGGTCACAGCATAGACTGAAGACGCCAATTCTAATTCTATGGGTCACAACGACCAAGTTAATCAACTATGATGTAATGCAAAATATTTATCTGAACTTGATATACATAGCATTAGCTAAGTCTGTGTTTCAGGCCGAAATAGAACACTTCTGAATGTCAAGTTGGCACCTTATGTGGTAGACCTGGTTCTCAAAATAGGATATTTTGGTTCGAGTAACAAAGGTCCTATATGAAACCCACCCATTATTTTTATGGAAAAATGCATGTTGTACACTTCATGTGTCGACACGTTATTCAACGTCACTCTTTAATTCAGTAAGATACCTGATTTGAACAGATAGAAGATAGTTCAGGCCCATACTTTGGGCCCAGGAAAAACAGACGACGGAAGATTCGCACAATAAAATTGTGAACCGAGACCGAGGCGCACGTCTTCTATAGCTTGGACATCTCGGCCGACCCAATTGGAAGACCTAGGTATCGCTGAAAAGACGTCGTCGAGACTGATCGGCGCGTACACCAGGTCATTAATTGGCAAGAATAGTGCAAGATCGACCGAAGTGGCGATCTCTTGTTTCGGAGGCCATGATTCTGTTCCGGTTACTGAATCAGCCGAGTAGAAGACATTGTCTAGATTCAACATTTTGGGTTCAGTGAAATACTTTGCACAAGAATATCTTGTAGAATAAAAGCGTAGTAATAAAACTGTTTTGCATAATGTAAATACACAGTTGAATAATGCTCATGTTAACAAACTGACGAAGACATATCCTCTATATTTAAAGAGAGACGCCCCTTGACAAGTCTTACAAAAAGTCAATATTTACAAAACGAAAAACACGTGCGTCAGTCTATTTGTAGACGACAACATATTTAAACATTTTAACTCTTAATTAAATAACATTTAAAGTCTATATTTGAATGTATTTTTTATTTGTATCATTGAAATCTGAACCCTAGATTCTTGCAGATAAGGTTTCCAATAATTAACTTTTAGGAATCCTTTCTAAGGATATTGAATTCTAAAGTGAGTGTAAGTAGAGTATAGTTTTATTTAGTGTTGTTTGTAATAATTTTAACACAGTGACAGACAGATGGATAGCATTGGTGTTGTATGGTGATGGATGGGAATCAAGTTGATTAGTCTGGGTTATATCGGGGCTGAGCTGGCGTCTGATTTGTATTGGAATTGAAAGTGAAAGCACAGTGTTGAGAGTATGAGTCCTTGATCTATGCTACTACTGTATAGGACTACACATCAAGTAACGACAATATCTCCAATTTCTGACAGAGACCTAAGAGTTGGAAAAGTTTAAAAACTAAAACCCGACTACCAAAAAAACATGCTCTAAAAAGTACGAAACAAGAAAACTGTCTCTGCTGAAATTATTATGCCGTGTTGCCGTGGTCGTATGTCCACATTGATTTTATTTTCAACCTCTCGGCAAACACTTATACTATTTATTAAATAACCATGCACAAATGCGGACCCAACATTTGTACGCGAAAAATTGATTTACACTAAAAGTGGCCGCTTTTGGCGGTAATCACTTTTTCGCTAATAAATAGTATAAGTGTTTGCCGAGAGGTTGTAACCCCGAAAATGTTTAAAATAGATTCGGTTTAGTAGCTAACAATTGAAAACGAATGGCGTCGCTAGTTAGGGCTACCCGTCGCCTTAACATCTTGATGTCGCTGACAAAAACTTAGAATTAATTCATCATTAGGTGATATATGATTTAATTTTTCAATATATAAAAGCATTTGCTTATTTTTAATTTGCATAAACTTAGATTTGCCTATATGGTCTAATCTTTTATGCCATAATGTGTAATTATTGTTTACACATCTATTTAAAGATCTCATAAATGTAAGGTCACAGTTTAAAGCACGGCTTTAAAACATAAAGTTAATACTAATCAAGCTGTTTATTGACTCACCCTTTGTTACCATGGTCTTAATACTTACCTCGTCATATACCATCGCTGCCATCTTTGTCAAATACAACAATCATACCTTCTTGTTGCATTTACTAAAAATAGCATTATGTTTGATCAAGTATTCGGGGTTACAACTTTACTATTTAAACCCTTTATCTTTTCTCCGATTTAAATAAATTGTTGGTTTAACAAAGTATTTTGCAGTATGTTACGAAAATCCGAGGCAATCCAGTAATAAATATTGATCTCCTGGTTGAAGCGCCACCTGAATGGCTGAACAAAGGGCCAACGTGGCAACGAGGGCAGGCCGTGACGCCGGCGCCACCAGAAATAGATCGGCGCATCCTGCGCGCGGTGACATGCGCAGGCGCATACAGCGACTAGGGATGCGAACATCGAATTAGACAATTAGAGCAACAATTCATGCTAATGAATAATGTGAAGTGAGGGCACAGGATTCCGGATTCGGGGGAATGTAAAAGGTTGACAACGCAATTGTGACTCCAGTGTGTGTTGCGAGTTTCCATGAGCAGAGGACATCGCTTACCATCACGTGATTCGTCTGCTCGTCTTCCACCTATCACATAAAAAATGTGGGAGAATTGAGGTCCCACTTAAAATCCATTGGTTGTTTTGTAGGTTACATTGTCATTTTGACATCTGACGTCAAAAAAAGTATTTTGATTTTTCATACCAACTACGGAATTCGGAAACAATGTGTCTGTATAAGTTTGTATCTGCTTCTTAATCGGTTTTCTACTACCATAATAATAATAATATAATAATAATTCTCACAACATCTCATACGTTGACCTGATTCCGTACTAAGTAGCTTAAGCACTATTGTGTTACAGATATCAGACAACAGAGGAACACAAATATATACTTAAATACATATATTACACCCAGACACTGAACAAACACAAGTGTTCATCGCACGAATGTTTGTCCAGGGTGGGGATCGAACCCACGACCTTTGGCGTAAGAGGCAGGGTCACTACCAATTGCGCCATCCGGTCAGTCCATAACAATTTCAATTTTCTTAAAGGAAAATATCGATAACACTCGTTATGGTTTGCATCCCTAGTCATGAAAAGAAATCAAAACAAACGTTTATGTGAGAAGTAATGTTTTTTTTCTGTTACAAGTGGCATTAGATTTATAGTTCTTACTACTTGTTTTTTTTTCCCACAACATAGTGTGACAGATTAATGTTAGTTTTATGATGTGGATGGATAATTCTGGAGTGACTAGAACTTAATATAATGTATTTACTAAACATATGATACGCATCTGTATTTCTGTAACTATTACATGAATCAGCTATCTCGCCATTTTCCTGTTGAAATTCATATTTTTGACGTTTTGCTCATCTTTTTTTTTATTATGGCTCTACCCGAAGATAATTCGCCAATGTCAAGTAACTTATTGAGAATAAGTAAGTAGTCAACAGTCGAATACAGTCAAAGTCACAGTCACTCAATAAAACCCCGGTGTTTTACGTTTTATCGACCTACGGATTCAGCGGATATCACTCTAAAAGCAATCGCGAGTTTTAAGACTCTATTAGGTCCAAGCAAGTTGTCACGAGACAACGCACTCGACACACAAGAGCAGTGTTAAAAACGATGCAATCCAAAGATTCTTATTATTAGGATCACTTTGCGGCACTTCACTGCACAAATAAACACCAAATGTGTACACTAAAAACCACTAGAGACTAATTTAAAACCTTTAAATTGCATCAGCCCATGCGACTTGTTTTAGCCCTACCCGCCGATTCCCTTGCTCATCTTTATGAATACTGAAGAATGTGACGCAATTCGTTGACTTTTGGAACCGTGCGTACAGTGATCTGGGCGTGAGACAAACATACTATACGGAACATGTGCAGGAGCGACGTTACGATAGCTGCCTAGCGCGTATGTCAACTTTTATGTATCAAGGACACGATACGACCCCGTAACCTGTGTTTTCAAGAATAAAGATACCACCCCGTAACCTGTGTTTTCAAGCCTTCCTCAGTTTCCTAGATTCTTCCCCTCTCATCCCTTATGATTCTGGGATAGGAGAAAAATAAACCCCCTTGGGCCCCGTTTGGTGGATAGGTCTTCTATTCTTACCTAAGCCTATAAGTTTGTTAACTAGATTTCATATTCTGTGCCTTTAAAAGAAATTAATTTTACCGCAACACCACGTTGGGCGCCAATTTACGACACCTCATTGGTTTTGTATTTGCATCGTTTATAATTTGTATCTTTCCTTGTTTCCAGGGTGGCAACGAACACCCCTCACCTGGTGAGCCTCGGCACGGGCCGGCTGAGCACTGCGGTCACGCTGCATCCTATCAAACAAGGTTAGTATTTACTTCTTAAACAGGCACAAGAGCCTGCGGCCTATCTGATGGTGAATGGTAACCGCCGCTCATGGACACCGAAAATCACTCAATTTTCGTGTTTGTGATATTTAACGAAATTCGACAGATATCGCAAAAACATAGTTAATTTATATGGTCATGGTTTTCCATTCCAATTTGGCTCCAGGGCACAGTCATTTCAGACGTGGAAAAAAAAGATTTATTTATCCACCAACAGAGATAGCTATGGGTGAGTCTAATATCCACCATACATATTTATTGGTCCACATAGCAGTAGTGGAAACGGGTTCAACTAAGCTATGACTTTTGTATGGAAAGATGCGTGCTATAGATCAGTAGCTCGAGCAGCATCTTTGAGGAATGATGAGCTAATTTTTGTTGAGGACAAAGCTACATTAGCTTAGTATTGGTGGTGTTACGTAACTTTCACATTTTCGTAGCATAGCAGCTGCATAGCACATGTTGCATAGCCACCCTGTAAAATGCTTTCTGCTCAGTGCAATAAATTTCTCTACCATTTCTATAGATTTGACCGTAAGTATCCTCACACCTACTTCAAACTGTTTCAGGCCGCGTGACCATCGGCTCGGACCCGACATGCGACATCTACGTGCTCGGCACGGGCGTGGCCAACGTGCACTGCCGCGTGGAGAACTCCCACGGAGTGGTGACTCTGTACCCGGTGAGCGGGAGCACGCTGCTCGACGCGTGGCCCGTGGACAAGCCCACGAGGCTGTCGCAAGGTGCGTTATCCCTTAAACATTCCATTCGGCCGATCCGTTCATTGATGAATTCCATCCAATCAATCATGAATTCCATCCGTTCATTCATAAATGCTATCCACTTAATCATGGATTCCATCCATTTATTCATGAATGCATGAGTTGCATGTCTCAAGTGGCAATAGGCAGGGCACATAGCGAGGAGAACCGACGGCCGTTGGGGCGGAAAGATCCTCGAGTGGAGGCCACGTACAGGAAGTCGCAGCCGTGGTCCCACAAGGTGGACCGACGATCTGGTGAAGGTTGCAGGAATCCATTGGATGCGGGCGGCACAGGACCGATCTGTGTGGAGAACATTGGGGGAGGCCTATGTCCAGCAGTGGACGTCTATTGGCTGAAATGATGATGAAGATGATGATGATTCATGAATACCATCCATTCATTCAAGAATTCCATCCAATCGCCTACGAGGCTATCGCACGGTTCGTAGTTGTCATCATTCGTTAATTCCATTCATAATTCCGTTCATTCATTCACTTCTTACATTCATTCGTTCACTCATTCCATTCATTCATTGATTCCAATCATTCATCATAATCATCGACCTGGTAGTGCCCACGCAGTGGCTATTAACTCCCATGGGGTGGTGACCCTGTACCCGATCAGCGGGAGCACTCTGTTCGCGTGGCCCGTGGACAAGCCCACGAGGATGTCGCAAGATGCGTAATCATAATCATTCATGCATTACCTTCACTCCATTCATCCGTTCCTCCATCCAACTAAACTTTTTTTATTGGACATATAGCACCGACATCTCAATACAGTGAGCCTCAGGACTCTTCGTCACTTCCGGCATATTATACTCCTTTCGCTTTAGCATGATATGGGTGACAGATGTCAAAATCTATACATTTTTCACGTTAGTCTTTTTCTAACATGTGACTCACGTATATCTCTGTCCTGCTGTCACCGATATCGTGATAAAGCGAAAGGGAATTAATAATTTAAAAAATAAAATATTTTAATAAAAACACAATTTTAACGCCGTGTGGTCCCCGGCAGAGTAGAATAGGCCACCCTCACTCTTACCGAGGTGTCATAAAAGGCGACTAAGGTAAAGCTGCTGGCATGATCATCAGCATCCAGAGAAGGAAAACTCTGCATTTATATCAAAACCCTCGCCAACCCGTCTGCCAAGCGTGGTGAGTATGGCAATTACCCCTCATGTGATTGAGGGAAGCCCGTGCCCCAGCAGTGGGGACTTAAATGGGCTGATGATGATGATGATGACAAATTTAATAAAAAATGGGTCATATTTTTCTCTTTCTTTGTTCAAAAATTGCTAATATAAGCTAAACACAGCACAGTGCTGCTTCACGCCGGTTTTCAGTGAGGCCGTGGTATCACTACCGGTCGAGCCAGCCCATTCATGCCGTAGCGAGAGGCTCTCCCACAGTGTATTTTTTTACACTATGGCAGACAAACGAGCAGACCGCCTGATGGTAAATGATTACAGCCGCCCATTATTCATAATGTAATATTTGTACTTGCAGGTAGCATGCTGACTATAGGCCGATCGAACTACCTTCGCTTCAACCACCCCGAGGAAGCCAAGCTGATGAAGTCGGTTCTCCCTTCCGCCCACGTGTCCATGGCGCCGATGCAGTACCAGCCTGCCGACCTTAGCACTCCTCCAGGTATATCGATCAATTAATTAATGAAGACCGTGGGAGAGCCACGCTTCGGCAAAAGTGGGCCGGCTCGATCGGAGTGATACCACGGTCTCACAGAAAATCGGCGTGAAGCAGCTGTGCTGTGTTTCGCTGCGTGAGTGAGAGTTGAAAGGTTGGCAGCGCACTTATGACACCACTGGTGTCGCGGGAGTCCATGAGCGGCGGCAATCGCTTACCATCAGGTGATCCGTCTGCTCGTCTACCACCTATCACATAAAAAAAAATCTTGGGCTTCTGTAAGGCTGGCTGATGATGATGATGAAGGACAGTGTTTGTTTGACTAAATACCTATATTGCCAATTTTTTTGTTGTCAGGTTACGCGAACCATCACTCAGAACCAAGCAATCATAGTTACCAAAACACCAACCTTCAGAAAATATACAAAGACAACGTCCTCTCGCAGCTAGACCAAGAACTAGACATGACCCTCAAAGAAATGTCCAGAAAAAAACCGCCCGTAGCTCCTAGGAAACCTTACAAAGATCTAGACCAATCAGACTCAAATTCAGACCAGGAATCCAAGCCTAAAGTATCTAGTATTATGGCTAAAGTATCAAAATTTGAGTATTATGCCAAACAGCAGAAATGTATAGGACGAAGTCAGTTCTACACGTCTAATGAGAACGAAATTTCTCCCAAAGTATTTAGTTCTAATTCTCTTACTGTCAATACTCCGGCTAAAGATGTTCTGGGAGGTAAAACAGTACCTAATTATATAAATAAGAATAAACAAGACCAGAAAGTAATCATGCTAAATGAAAACAATTCAGTAGATGCTAAAAATTGTTCATACGCCAACGTTGCTATAAGAAATAAAACCAAAATAGATGACATAGTCAGAAATTTCGATGAGAACACCAGAGATTACAAATTACCAAAAAAAGTTAATAACGATCAAGTGAATACCGATCACATTTACGGAAGGATTAACGTTAAACAAGACGATAGAAATAATTTTGATAATTGCAAGAATAATTTAGAGGGTTGCAAGAATAAAGTCGAGTCTTGCAAGAATAAAGATTGCAAGAATAACGTGGATAGTGCGAGAGAGACGGAGAGAAATGATACGTATGGGAAGGTGGGTGAGAAGAGTCTAGTGAAAACTTTGACATTATCTTCTCCGGCGTATGACAGGAATCCGCAATATTCTCCAGTGTACGCGAATTTTAACTACGAAAGGAATGTGGACGCTGAATCTAAAAGGATAAAGGTATTTGATATTTTTATAGCAATCTTTTGCAATTTATTTTTAAGTGTGTTATTTACTTAAGGCGATCGTATCGTATTGGATCTTCGTACTGTGTGCGGTTCGGGTGTCGAGGTAGACCCATTGCCCGGGCTGCATCTCGCGCCTTCTTGGCGCGGTGTATGCGATCCTCTAGGAGAGGAGGCCTCCCGACAATGCGCGAATAGGGCGGTCTTCGACCCCGATGGGGCCTGCCTGCGACTCTAACGCGCTAATCTGTCAGGGAGGGGGGAAAGGGGGTAGTCGCTGTGATCAGTCACGAGGGAGATGTACACAGCGAGCTCTTTTGCTGTTGGTATATTTTTTTTTCTTTTTTTTTTACTTAAGGTGATACCGCGGTCTCACTAGCGCCGCCTATCGATTTGTATAAATTGTGACTAATATAGGATAATGTTGCAATAAATGGGCAATGAGATTCTAAAAAAAAGTATTTATGATTTTTCAAGACATATCTGGCACAAATTATCCATATATTACAAGTAACTTAATTTTTGATTTCCGCCTAAAGTGGCCACTTTTAGCAATTCTCAAAAATTTGGTTACTTCTAAAGAGATATTTTGTGCCAGGTATATCTTGAAAAATCACAAATCTTTTTTTTTTAGAATCTCATTGCCCATTTTTTTCATCAATATCCTAAATTCGTCACAATTAATACAAATCGATTAGCGGCGCTAGTGAGATCGCGCTGTCGCCTTAAGGATAAAGGTATGTAATTATTTTATCTGTTTTAATTTAATTAATGTGCGGAGTGATACCACAGCCTGATAGAAAACCGGCGTGAAGCAGCATTGTGCTGTATTTCGCTGCGTGAGTGAGGGTATCGGAGGCCCAATCCGGGGGAAAGGGGGTTTAAAGGTTGGCAACGCACTTGTGACTCCACTGCAGTGTCGCGGGTGTCGATGGGTGGAGGCAATCGCTTATCAACAGGTGATCCGTCTGCTCGTTTTCTACCTATCACATAGAAAAAACACCTATCATATAGAAAAATATCACATAGAACTACAGAAAAACCCTATAAATTTATAACTAAGTGAAACTTAACGAAAATCTGATTTTTTTTCATCATTTTAGCAATTGATTCATTTTACAATTTCTCCTAAAATTATGTGATCATGATAAAATGGGGTGTAGTTTCTCTGATTTTGATATGTGCACTTTATGAAGACTCACACTGTATTTCGGTTGAGTCCATTTGGAAAACAAACTTTTCGAAATTGAAGATCGGGGTGTGCGGAGACCACCACGTTTACCATCAGTTAGAACTTAAAGTACTTACATCATTTCAACATTTCATCACACCCATTTATTTCCTGCATTTACCAACAAAACGTCAAAAAGACAACAAAATAGAAGAATATAAAAAAGTAAACGTTTCGGTTGCTTGTGGCCGTCGCCAACATGGTCCCCCCGGTGTGGCAGTAAGAATGTGGGCGCAGAGAACACTCTCGCTAGCGCGTTCTCTATGCGCGGCGCGCGACGATCACTGGGCGTTTTTCTTACTTTAAAATCTAGGCATTACAGAAACTTAATTGTACAATTTCGGCGGTCTCATCGCTGGAAGCGATTTCTACCAGACAACCTTCAGGCAAAGGACATTTGATAGTAGAGGAGGGGTAGGTGGTGCAATATTGAAAAAGGGAAATAAAAGTGAACTGTTATATATATATATTAAAATATTTATAATGCTAATACATAAATAAACACAATATAATTTACTAATAAATAAATATGGGTTCCGTACCTCAAAAGGAAAATAACGGAACCCTTATAGGATCACACTGTTGTCCGTCTGTCTGTTTGTCAAGACCCTTTATCTCAAGAACGCGTGGACGTATCAAGCTGAAATTCACATGAAATACTCAGGTCTATTGTCCCTTTAAGCTGTGAAAATATCAAACTTCTAAGCCAAGCCTAATCAAAAGATACAGCCGATTATGTCGATATTTTCAACAAATGTTCTACACTCGCAAAGGAATCAAAACCTACAGGGTACTTCCCGTAAACTCAGAATCTTGAAATTTGGCATGAAGCATTGTCATCCTAATGCAAATATAGGAAAATTGCGAAAATCACATTTTTTTAGTTATATATTATAATAAAAATATTTTAATAAAATGAAACTTACTACCTTATTTCTCACGAAAGAATAAAGGTATCAAATTGAAATTTATACCAAATACCTAGGTCTACTGTCCCTTTAAGCTGTGAAAAAAATCAAACTTCTATGTTAACGCCATCAAAAGATACAGCTGTTTATACGGACACCTTAGACGAATTTAATACGTCAAAAATTGCTAACCGCTACGTTTGTACGGCGGAACCCTCGGTGCGCGAGTCAGATTCGCACTTGGTCGGTTTTTTCTGACACCATTATTGCGGACGGCCGGATTCGTAAAATATATTTTACATCACACCCATTTATTCCTTGTTTTTACTACAAAATCGTCAAAAGGACATAACAAAATAGAAGAATATAAAAAAGCAAACGTTTTAAAGAAAATAGGTGAAAAGGTTGGTTGTGGCCGTCGCCAACACTTGCCGATAAACATTCTGGCCTCAATCACACCTAATGTTCCGTGAAGATGGTAGTCTAAGATAAATAAATTTAAAAAAAATGTTCTTCCTATGGGTGACCATAGAGCGGCATCCTAAGTATCTCCTTCTTCAGCTTATCGGTAATTCCTGGTTGGACTATGATTCAAGATTTGGGGAGTCTGGTAATTACAATGAAGCGACTGCAACCTAACGAAGCGTGAAGAAGCATTCTCGCGGGCCAGTATGGCGGTGCCAACGGAGGTAATGCCTGGACATCGCTTCCGTTGTAATCGCAACTTGGGCTCTTCTCTTGCTTGCCATTAGGCTGAGGAGAGCCAAAATACTGAGCCTTTATAAAAAAAAGTCTATAGTGACAATAGTTAATTTTTTCAATGAATGATTTTACAGAATGTTTAATGGTAGGAAAGATTCGGCGGGTAAGGGCTAAAACAAGCCGCGTGGGCTGATGCAATTCAAAGGTTTTAAATTAGTGTCTAGTGGTTTTTTAGTGTACAAATTTGTTGTTTATTTGTGCTGTGAAGTGCCGCAAAGTGATCCTAATAATATGAATCGTTGGATTGTATCGTTTTTAACACTGCTATTGTGTGTCGAGTGAGTTGTCTCGTGACAACTTGCTTGGATCTAAGAGTCTTAAAACCTGCGATTGCCCGCTGAATCCGTAAGTCGATAAAACGTAAAACACCGGCGTTTTATTGAGTGAATGTGACTTTCACTGACTTCGACTGATGACTACCTACTATATTCCCAATAAGTTACTTGACATTGGCAAATTATCTTCGGGTGGAGCCGTAATAAAAAAAAATGGTAGGAAATGCAAAAACTATTTGCGAAGTTGAGACTGATGTCCTTACCGTCATATTTTATGCTGCTGAGTATATTTACTGAGTAATCTCAGTTAAATCTGCGATGTATGTATGTCGTAGTCATATCAAAGATTTGCTCACTTCACGAAAATCTTGATAACTTTATGAAATGGTCGCGATTCATGAAATGCTACACTGGTTTTTGGCCATATTATCATGATGTGGTTTATACAGATCAAATCGTCTCTCGATATGGGCAACAAATCACGCTAATTCATGAAATACTTAATCAATAATTATTTGTTCATTTCGTAAAATACGCATTGTTTACATCTATAAGCGGCGGTTACCATTTACCATCAGATAGGACCGTATGCTAGTTTGCCTATTTTACGCAATAAAAAAAATATTTACATTCATTGCCGAGAGAGGCGCTGTGTTAGCCGCGGCCATCTTACACATAAACAACGTGCTTTTGTTTATGTGTAAGATGGCCGCCGCTGACGCTTCTTTCCTAAAGAAAGTTACATTTTATTACGAATATATTTCTAAAAAGGGTCGTTATTTAAAGGGTCAGCAAAAAACCTATTTGCGCAGCTGATCAAACGTGGGTTCATGACAAATTCGTAAAAAAAGGCCGGCAGCGCACCTGTGACTCCTTTGACGTGGCAGGTGTCCATGGGCGGCGGTAATCGCTTACCATTAGGTTATACGTCTGCTCGTCTGCCCCCTATATCATTAATAAATTAAAAAAAAAGTTGATGATCTGATCAAATTAAGTTACCCACATCATGAAATGCAACCATTTCCTGAAACCATCCTTAGATTAATTGGTTTAATCTAAGAAACCATCGTACATTTCTTGTAACGAGTAAATCTAGGATATGATCACGACATGTACGTACGCCTTCATAGTGAAAGACAGTCGTAACAGCCAAGTATTATGCTGATTTATTTGTAAGTCTAAAGTTAAATACACCTCGTTATCTTTACTGAAGTACGTTAAACACTAAAATGAGATAATAGAAACGTGTTTGAATAAAGTATTGTGATGTCTCGCGGGTTTGTTGGTAAATGTGTGGCAATTATTTTTCCACCAAAAATAAATCTAAATTGCCTGCATAATTGTGAATAAGGTAAACCTGTATAAAGAAGTAGCCACATAAGAGAGCGAATGCAGATTTAGGCCGAAGTTCGTCCGCAACATATCTGCTAATGCAATTCAAAGGTTTTGTCAGCCTAAAAAAATGCCTTTGCCCAGCAGTGAGACAGATCTCACTGCTGGGCAAAGGCAATTTTCTTATAAATTATGTAGTATCTTTATTTATAATGTTCCATTATATAACATGGACGTGAACTGCGCTCACAAATGGATAAAAATTGAGATAAGAGTTGCTTATACTAAACGTAACGTTTAATTTACTTAAATACTTGTTTTATTTCGGATAATAGTAAATGTATATTACAAGTGTAGAACATTTCCGAAATAGAAAAGAAAAATATTTATTTGGAGCACATAAACGTTGGACGCATGACTGAAATCTCGCAATCCCGCGGGCGTATCCATACTAATGTAATGATTGAGGTCGTTGACCCTAAATAGCGCCACTTATTCCGATCGCGGTAAAATACACAATTACATAATACATATAAACAGACGGACAGTTTCCTAGGTAAAACCATGTAAAAAAATAATTTGCTTTGATTAGACCAAGTACCTAACTACAATCAAAATAAAGAAACAATACAGTATCTAGAGATAACACTTGACGATTCGATAACGTACTGCAGACTATACGTTAGGACGCACCGCATCGGTAACCTTACAAGGCCGACTTGATAACAGGAAAAAAATTTAGATCAAAATTAAAAAAAAAATAAAAAGTCGCACGAGTTCAAGTGCATGGATCAATGAAGTGATATTTCCAGTGATAAAAATGTATCTTAAAGGCATAGTCAAAAATTAAATAAAATAAACAAAATAAAATTATTATGTTTGTGGAAAAAGATATAAAAGTATAAAAAATCTGTGCTACAGCATTTTCATGTCGTCTATAAACCAAGTGATAAAATAATAGTAAAAAACTTAAAAACATAAGACATTCATGATTCGACGTTTTCAGAAAACGCGGACTAACATAAGTAAACATGAATTGGATACAATATAAATGAAAAAAGATTTAGTACTTTTTTTGCTATAATTAATATTTGTTTGAATGAAATTAACAAACCGTGAAATAACAAGGTCGATGATCGTTAATCTATAAAAAACTATAATGTTATGCAATTAGAGTTTAATTGGAAAACCGTATAATCGTATAGTTGTAAAGCGTATATGGATTTATATTAATGACGCAACCAGTATCTGAACTTAGTAGCAAGACCACCACACCGCTTATACATCCTAATTAAGAATCAATTTACTAAAAAAAAATCCGATAAAATGTTTTAAGTTTCTGTTCAAGTTACGTTTCTGTGATAATAATATAAAGTAGTACAAATATAATCAGGCAATCATATAATATAGTGATCATATGTATTGTATTTGTGAACAACAATACCATTGATCAGTCATGTGTGTCGAAGTGTGTTTTTATATTCAACGGAAACTAAATACTTGATTCATTGTCAAAAATATCAGTTACCACTTTCCTTTTGCTACATAGGAGTGACTTAGTTCAAGTTCAGTTCTCGTCACGGAAACTGCAATAGCACGATATTGTTTTGACTTAGTGTTGTTTTCAAGTGTATAAAAAAACAAAAGTCTGTGTTACCAGTGCAAAAATTCAAAATGACTTTAAAACTACCACCTAATAAGAAGAAGGATTTCTCACGTAAAAACCTGCTTAAATTATTCGTGGCAAGTGTTAAAAAGAATACACGAGCTTTAAAAGAACTGAAAACATCTTTCGACGAGAACTACCATCGAAATCATTACGAAAAAATCATCGACCTGTCTAACTCAGTCAACGAAAAGTTAGACATAGTACACAAACTACGCAACGACATAAAAATATACAGAACGATTAATACGATTCTCACTAATCACTACATAAAAGAGACGAGAGACCACGAGAACAATATCGATATAAAGATAATTAAATTAGAAAAACAAATAAAGAAGTCATACGATGACTTAAGGGATGACATTTCAAAGATGGCGGACAGTGTTGCCACAAAAAAGGTTGAAAATTCTACTGATTTTCTGAATAATCTTTCGTCTAGTACAAAACAGTAATGTTGTACTAATGGGGAATGACTTAAAGTGCAGTCAGTTCAATCAAGTGTATATGAGAAAGGAGATTTACAATGGAATCATTAGGAAAATTGATAAGCTATTTTGTGGTATGGTAAGTGTCGCTACGTCATATGTTTTTATCGCTAATCGTTTATTTTGTGACATTAGCCCTTAAGTAAAGACAAGCGATACCGACTATAGTCACGGAACTAGAAAACATGCTCTAACTTTCCTTTGTTTCTTATTATTTTTTACCGACTTCAAAAAAGGAGGAGGTTCTTTGTTCGACTGTATGATTTTTAAGAGTAATTTACATTTAAAATTTCGAATAGAGTATGAAAGCAAACCCGTTTAAAATCAAGTTCAGTGAAATTAAATAAGCAAAGTGACTGTATTTGTTTATCTGTGTTTGTTACTTCTTCACAAGGTAAAGGCCGTACCAATATTGATAAAATTTGGTATGCACGAAGCTGACACCCTAGAAACACACTGGCTTCTTTTTTATATTCATATTTACTACTCTTTGTACATTTAACCATTAAAGCCTGACTGACCGGATGGCGCAATTGGTAGTGACCCTGCCTCTTACGCCAAAGGTCGTGGGTTCGATCCCCACCCTGGACAAACAATTATGCGATGAACACTTGTGTTTGTTCGGTGTCTGGGTGTAATATATGTATTTAAGTATATAATATTTGTGTTCCTCTGTTGCCTGATATCTGTAACACAAGTGCTCAAGCTACTTACTTAGTTCGGAATCAGGTCAACGTATGAGATGCTCACAACATCTCATACGTTGACCTGTATTGACGCGTGTGTTTGAATTATTATTAAAGCACGGGTAACATCACGTGACGCAGCTAGTAAGAATATGAATAAACTCAATAGAACATTAAAATTAAATTTAATAACATTTTATGACCTCATTCAACAATAGCTTCATCATCATCAGTCCATTTAAGTCCCCACTGCTGGGGCACGGGCCTCCCTCAATCACATGAGGGGTAATTGCCATACTCACCACGCTTGGCAGACGGGTTGGCGAGGGTTTTGATATAAATGCAGAGTTTTCCTTCTCTGGGTGCTGATGATCATGCCAGCAGCTTTACCTTAGTCGCCTTTTACGACACCTCGGTAAGAGTGAGGGTGGCCTATTCTACTCTGCCGGGGACCACACGGTAGCGTGGTGCAACAATAGCTTGATAATAAATATTACTAGAGTATTAAAACAGTTTCTAACAAAGTTATTTGAAATTTAGTTTTATCAATATATGGATTAAAGAATGTTAAAATTTGATAATTGTTTACGAGCTAAATAAAATGCCTAGATAAGTAATCAAGGCATTTAATACAGTTTAGCTCTGATTAGCCGTTGGTGAGGCAGTGTGTTAAAATCTGTGAAATACAGAAATAATAGGAACTGATTTGTCAATCACGAATATTAATTGTATGAGTTTATGTAATCAACTGATTGAATTTTCATGTCAGCTGTAAACATCAGCTGAAATGTAAGTAAAACAGGTCCAATACGTGAGGAAGGGTGCTTAAAAGTTGGCAGCGCACTTTTTACTCAACTGGCGTTGTGGCTGTCTGTCTATTGGCGGCGGCAATATCTTACCATCGCATCAGGTGTCGTCTGCTCGTCTGCCACATATAAATAAAAAAAAATCGAAGCGACTGCCTTCCGACCTTTGCAGCTCGTAGACAGGGGAAGCAGAACTAGGTTTTTTTTTAATGGTACGACAGATAAGCATTTGACCTCGTTTTCATCTGATGTTAAGTGAACATGAGGTCCAAGGTAGGCCATGCTTGCCCGTGAAAAGCCTATTTACTCTAGCACTAAACAAGCCCAAGTTATATTGTTCAGGAAGTACATCGGCGGGCAACCAGTTCCACTCCTTGGCTGTTTGCATCAGAATGGAGTTTGCGTAGCGCTTAATACGGACGGCTGAAACTCAAACATACAGTTAAATGTTACATTGATGCTATATTCTTGCTATATAAGACCGACTTCGTTGTACACATCCTATAATATCTAGTTTTTAAGTTTTCATACTTTATTTTAAGTATAATAAAAGTATATTCATTCATTCATTCATGCATTCATTCTTTATGTCGTTTCAGGCGTACCAGGACAGGGTAAAGGAGGAAGAGCAGAAGCAGGCGGAGACGGCTCGCTTGGAAGAGATCTTGAATATGTGCGCGGAGTATGAGAGGCAGATCTCTTCAGGTAAATAAATAAATTCATACAACATCATCATTTCAACCAATAAACACTGATGGACATAGGCCTCCCTCAATGTTCTCCACACAGATCGGTCTTGTGCCGCCCGCATCTAAGGGATTCCCGCGACCTTCACCAGATCGTCGGTCCACCTTGTGGGGGGCCTGCCACGGTTTCGTGGCGCGATCTCTCATACAACGTACATTGACCTAATAAGCCATTTTCATCTATCAACAATAAATTATGAAATTATATTACTTGTATAGTTTTCATCACGAGAAATGCAAATATAACGTTATTTTCCCATGAAATCCTAAGATAAATGTTACTTTTCAAAATCAAAATTCAGGTTTTAGTATCTGTATGTCACGTGATTTCAAACGCCATGATGTGACGTCATTATACAAAAACATCTTTTTGACATCTTTGTTTACTTGCCTACAAGACAAACTTTAGCATTTTGACATTTCTCAACTTTAGTTCAATGCCCTTTGATTTAGTTATAGTGACGTCATGCGCCGTCACCATCATGGCGGTCGGTGTTTTAGCGCGTATATTTTACGTCAAATTTTTGATAATTTTTTTATAACATTAAGCAGGCATATTTTGCAGAAATAAAAATAATGCTTGATTATCTGATATATATGAGCATTATAAAAAATATTTGAAAAAATAGGAGAATTCCCTATTCCGCACCAAGTAGCACTTGTGTTACGGATATCAGACGAACAAGGAATTACAAATATTTACGGCCCGTTTGGATCGATGGTAGTGAACGCTGCCTTTGATCCAAGGGTTGCGGGTTCGATCCCTGCACAGTACAAACATAGGTGTAACATACTAGTCTGGGTGTTTTCTAAATAAGTATGTATTTACAAAAGAAAAGTATATATTTGTAATCCTACTGTTGATTCCGTAACACAGGTGGTTGAGCTACCTATCGCGGAGTCAGATCAATGTATCTGATGTTGTGATTGTGACATTTATCATTTATTTATGTATCTTACCTGGACACTGAAAAAATACAAGTCGAACTTACTATCTTTGGCCTATGAGGAAGGGTCAAATGCGCTTCGGGCCAGTCAACATCACGGGCATAACCAGGGGGGAGGGAATGTAATACCCCGTAGGCATTAGCAAAACGGGTGGGTGAGGGTACAATATACACAGTAAAATTGTCATAAAAAGCCGATCTTCTCTTAAGCAGACAGGATGGATTCTAATTATGGGCATCATAAAACCGGCGTGAAACAGTGTCTCTGCTGTGTGAGTGAGGGTTCCCGAGGCCCAATCTGTGGACTAAATAGGTGATCCGATTGCTTGGTGGTCGCCTCTAGCGTAAAAAAAGTTAACTTATTATTGTAACATTTTCCAGGCATCCCCATAACCCCGACGGAGAAGCGGCCCCACAACAAGATCATCACGAACGGATCGCTGCCGCGGAGCATCGCTCTGAACAACCCCAACTTTGTGCAAACCAGCGACGGATATTACAAGTGAGTCATCTATTTTACAGTAGATTCTTCAGAGGTCTAAACCAACTCTTAATAAATCTATGTCTTATACCTTGGCTTAATTCTTGACAAACATGCGACAGTAAATCTACATTATCCTTATGATGCTATTAACCTGCCTCTAATTATTATGTTAAAATGAGCATGGGTTGACATTAATTAGTAATTCTATAATCATGAATTTTTATTATTAAATTTTGAAATTAACATTTTTATAATAATGAAATCTGACATTAATTTATTATCTATTCAAATTACTTTTTTTATATCCTCTATTACTTAGTTTAATAGGCATGTCCACTTGTTTTGCTACACTCTAATAAATCACATTGAAACTTATAATTTATTGTTATCTGTAATTATGTAGGTACATGTGATTTATGGCAATAAAAAAAAATGAGACATGGAGGAAATGAGGAAGCTGGTGGACCTGATGATAAGTGATCACCAGAGTCCGAAGGTAAGTTGCAAGCTCCGTCGAGAAAGCAATAGCAGAGCGTGACCCTCGCCATTCCCTAAATGGATACCCGGACGCTCCGCAAAGGCTCAAGAGTCGAAGGAGCTTTGTTAAAAACACACGCGTCAATATTGGTGATCCAGCCTGTAATAGGACAGACTTGTGGGATCATGAGTATCCCTCGGGACATAGCTTACCGTCCCAGACCTGGAAGTCCCTCAAAAGGTTACGCACCCGCGTCGGGCTTTGCAGGAAAAACCTGAGTAGGTGGACAGACTCGTCCAGCAATGCCTGCGAATGCGGCGCCCACAGACCATGGATCACCCCTGACTTGCCCTCTGTGCCCGGATAGCAGCACGTATGGCGACCTCCTCCAGGCTAGCGACAAAACAAAACGAAAAGACAAAAGCTCTTTTGAAATTATTTACTGTTTTATATATGCATAACCTTCCTTAACACAAAACTATAAGCGGAAGTGAAAGAGCTTTTTGCGAACTTGTAAAAGGCCCATAAGAAGATAAAATTGAAAAAAAAAACATAAGTACTGAATCAACTTATTTAATTAATTATTTTTCGTTTTTATATTGTCCTGACCTTGATCTTCACTTGCCATAACTTAGTTTTAATATAACTATTCCCCTATCTCAAGCAATAACACTTTCTTTGCTTTAATTAAATTATTGCAAATGCACACGATGAACTTTAGAGCACTCTGATAGCAAAACAATAATCTTGTAATAATTATGATCGATGTTAACTGACGTAAAATATGTTACAATTTGATGAATTGTCGTAAGTTTTATCAACTAGCCACATTTTAAAAAATTCAATTTTGTGCATTACCTCCATATACCTTGCCCCAGTGTGCGACAGTGCAGTCCGTGTGGCGAAGTGTTGAGCTGGAAGAATCTAATTTGTCGCCATCGACACGATAAGAAGAAGACTGCCGTCCATGGACATGAGTTACACCAGAAGTAGTGCAGATGCATTTCATGGCTTTTTGGATGGTTTTCCTAAAGATTTAAAATTTCGTAATTTGTGATTTTGCTAGTGGAGCTCCGCTCGTTCGGGTTACCACTAAAAGATTTTTTCTTAATAAATTGTACTCTTTATGTATAGCCTATCAATTAAGTTGTGATTTTTTTCCTAAAGATTTAAATTTCGTAATTTGTGATTTTACTAGTGGAGCTCCGCTCGTTCGGGTTACCACTAAAAGATTTTTTCTTAATAAATTGTACTCTTTATGTATAGCCTATCAATTAAGTTGTGAAAATTTTTTTGAGGAACTCGCAGTTCCTTTGAGTTATTACCAATGAGGTTCTATGACGTAAGTGGTGGTGGCGCCAATCATTAATTTTCTAGACTTCACTTCAGAGCTATACAAAAGAAAAAGTTTCATTCAAATTTGTTCGTTAGTTTCTTTAGTTCAAAGCAATAATTAACTGTAAATTTCGTCCACAGATTCGATACTAGTCACAACCGGAACGATACCCTCAGCAAATCATTACCAATCCAGCGCAACCTTTCCAGCTACGAAAACTTCGACATCACCCCCGAACAGACCACCCCAGAGGTGACCATCCGCAACCAAAGCAACTACGAAAACATAGGCAGGATGGACGAGATCGGGATCCCTGTATACGACGACGCCAACGAGCTATCTAGTCCCATTATGATTAGGAAATTCAACCAAAGTCAAAACGCAGACAGACAACCATCTTCAACATCTCCAATAGGTTCCCCGTACGAAAATGTTTACTATAACAGAAATAATGTCTATGGAAATCTCAAGCCAAAATCGCCGAACACTCAAAGCCCAAGAACGCGAATAAAGACCACATTTGCACACAAGAATTTACCATCACCACAGTATTTCATATTCCCAACACCACCGCCTAAAGACAACTCAAGAAAACCAGATTTCAACCAAAATTCACCCAAAAATGAAGTAACAGATAATCCAAATACAGATTCTAAAATTGTAACTGAAATTAAAGAAAGAAAATGTGACGGAATTGAAAAGCAATTAAGTTTAGAAGAAGAAATACCAATGATAGATGATTCTGACGTCACAAATGATATTGAGCTTAGATATTCCAAAATCATTACTGACAAAGACGAGGAAGAGAAAAAAGAACCAGTAAAAGAACCAGATGTGGTTTTGACTAAGAACAAGAGCTTTGATGATGTTAAAAAAGAATTGATGGCTGATATACCAGAATTAGAAGAATTCGAAAAAGATTTAAAGCAGAATAAACAAGATAAACTTATGAAGCATATTACTGAATCCATAAAGAAGGTAGATGTAGAAGCTGATTCCATAGACAGTGCGGTTGTGGATGATAATGTGGATGATCTGAAGAGCAAATACGAGGGTTTGAAAGATGAGAGGAGGAAATTGGTGTCGGAAATTCATGAGATCAAGTGTAAGATGACCGAGATAAGAGCGCAGGAGGACGATATATTGAGAGAGGTGAGTCATACATAATATTCTTGATGTTTTTACAATGTTCGTTACTGGGTCGCACGTATCTTTGTTTTATATTATGTATCATGTTAATATTTTTGTTGTGTTTTCGAGTGATGGTAGCTCAGTGGATAAGAACCTGCGTCTTCTTAACGGAAGGCGTAGGTTCGAATCAGATCATGCACATCTTAATTTTTTAATTAAGTATGTGCGTATGTATATGTCACCGTAAAATAACAAGATCCGTAAGTTTATCAATTTACTAGAAACTTTATAAACTTTCGTAGGATTCTAAACGGGAGATAAATTGTATTATTTTACGTCCATATTTTCGTGCATTGATAAACTTACTGAACTCTCTCGTAAAATAATAAGTAAGCAATATCCAAACGCTACGCGCGATCTGATTGGCAATGTCATTATGAACATTGACCAATCAGAGAGAAGTGTGTTATTTTACGTATTTCAAAGATTCGTATATTTAAAAGAGTTTCTGTGATTGGTCGAACCATATAAAATTTTACGAATAGATATCCTGTAGTTTATAAATTTACCGTTTGACGTCGGAAATTGATAAATTTACTAAAATGTGGACGTAAAATAATACAACTTATCTCCCGTTTAGAATCCTACGAAAATTTATAACCTTCCTAGTAAATTGATAAACTTACGGAACTTGTTAATTTCCGGTGACATATATACCATTCGCTCGATGGTGAGAGAAAACATCGTGAGGATTCAGGCACGTTTCTGATAGTTTCTCCATAGTTCTGATAATTAGTCTGCACTTGTAATCATGGTTCAGTTCTCCTGTTCAATGGATGCTAAGGTCCTGGATCATGGTCCAAGCATATCCCGGGCTCTGCAGCGACAGTATTGGACGAAACTGGGAAAGACACACGGATGATGTCTCTCTCCCTTTCTTATCCAGTCACAAACAAGAATAAAACTATCAATACCCTCTATTTTTTATGTTACGATAAATAAGCATTTGACCTCAATCCCAACTTATGTTTTATTTACACAAACGTAATTTTTTTGTTAAAATTTCTCAGCTGGAAATGGAGAAAGCCCTCATAAAAGGCGAGTACGACTCGGAGATTGCCATCCTGAACATCGAGCAGAAGAAGAAGGTGGACCTAGCGGACAGCGCGAAGAGGATAGAAGATGAGATCAAGTTGCTGAAGGAGAAGCAGGAGGCCAGGCAGAACGAGATGCGAGACCGCGTGGAGATTGCCACTATGAAGGTTGAGAGGTGAGGATAAAAACTACCTTAGTATATATTTTTTTAAATTTCGCGTTGCATTATACAAATAATTAATTAATGTACACGGGACAAAACGCTGTTAAGGCGACGGGTAGCCCTACCTAGCGACACCATTCGTTTTTAATTGTTAGCTACTAAACTGGATCTATTTTAAAAAATTTCGAGGTTACAACCTCTCAGCAAACCTTTATACTATTTATTAAATAACCATGCACAAATGTTGGGTTCGTTTTTGTACGCAAAAAAATGAATACCGCCAAAAGCGGCCACTTTTAACGTGAATCATTTTTTTGCGTACAAATGTTGGGTCCGTATTTGTGCATGGTTATTTAATAAATAGTATAAGTGTTTGCCGAGAGGTTGTAACCCCGAAATAGTTTAAAATGGATTCGGTTTAGTAGCTAAAAATTAAAATCGATTGGCGTCGCTAGTGTGCCCTACCCGTCACCTTAACGCCACGGTGGGCAACTGACAGACTGAGTGATCTATCAACGCACAGCCGCAACTACTGGACCGAAAATCATGAAAATAAGAACATGGTCAGTTTCTATTATGTAGGCGCGCACTAAGAAGGGGTTTTTAAAAAATCAACCCCCTAGAGGGGTGAACGGGAGTTAAAACGCCAGATGGAAGTTTGATGATTCAATTAAAATATTTAGCATTTTTGCCTCAACTCCTAAAGGAGTGAAATGGGGTTAAAATGACGTAGATTCTCAAGCCGAGCGTAGCAGACGACGCCGCGCGCCTCCAAGTCCGCTTGTGACCACGACCGTTGTAACGCTGACGAATCGTCAAGCTGTGAGTACATGCTACGAGTGTGTGTGTACACTTACATATACAAATAACTGCCTTTTATCCCGTGTACAATTATTTCCTTAGTATAGTAGTTAAACATAGGGATGGCGATCTGAAATCGATTAATCGAAGAATCGATTTTTGGAGCCGAAAAGATCTATTTTTTTAAATCGATGTGTAGTATTGAATCGATTCGGTGAATCGACTTTTCACCCTTAAAAATCGACGTTCGTTTTTTTTTCGTATTAACCATAAACTATTTACAATCAATTGAATGTACCCGTATCTGCCACAATAGACCTGGTCACTACTGGTCGCAGTGGCTATGAGACGCAGGGCTCACCTCATTTCTATCATATAATGTACCCGTATTGCAAAAGTGCTGCCGCCGGTCAAATAATCAATTATTCAAAAACTCGCGAGATTTCTTCGCGTCTCTTGAATAAAAAGTACGTTTGTAGTATTTGACGTTTTGTATCTGCAACTGAACTGACATTACTCACGTTACGTAAAAATAGTTTTTATTATCGGATTACTTGATTTTATTGATAAGAGATCGTAAAATTATAATACGTATGTATCTTGTTTTCAATAAAATAGATTTATATTACATTCTAAATGAATAATCGAAAAAAAGATCGACTTTTCGGAAAGCGATCTTATTGACACCCATTATTTTGTGAATCGATTCATTGGATCACGATTCGAATCGATTAAAAAACTAAAACCCGAATACCAAAAAAACACGATCTAAAAAGTACAAAACAAGAAAATTGTCTGTGCTGAAATGATTATGCCGTATCGCCGTGGTCGTATGCCACATTGATTTTATTTTATTATTATAATGGATCTGTTTATTTAGTTATGTAAATATAATTACATATTTGAAATGTGCTAAAAAAGTTCTTTCATTTGATACACACGGTACCGTAATTTTTTAATTTTTTTAGTTCCTCACTCTAAGTCCCCTAGAGGGCGCTGTAATAAATTTAACGTGACGTCATGTTGCCTATAACCAGAAGACGACCAAGACGCTTCTAACGACACCTCATTTGTTCAAATATGATAACTAGTTTAGAAGTTACGTGGAAACAGATGAACATTCATACATACATACATAGCCTGTCAAAATCATAACCCTCCTTTTGCTTTGCCGGCTTTGTCGGGTAAAAACATCGATCTTTTTCGGAAAGCCATCCCTAGTTATACAATACAATTCAACCCTAAAAATAACTGTACTATATTACAAATATGTGCCCACAAAATATTACCTATTATTTTTTTTTGTGTAAAATGTTTTTAAAATAGTTAGGGCTCGCCGTAAACTTTGGAGTAATTGCGATTGATTTTATTTTTTTGCGGTGCTAGTTTGGTCTATGCGTCATCTTAATATGATTATCATTGTCAGTCCATTTAAGTCCCCACTGCTGGGGCACGGGCCTCCCTCAATCACATGAGGTGTGATTGCCATAATCACCACGCTTGGCAGACGGGTTGGCGAGGGTTTTGATATAAATGCAGAGCTTTCCTTCTCTGGGTGCTGATGATCATGCCAGCAGCTTTACCTTAGTCGCCTTTTACGACACCTCGGTAAGAGTGAGGGTGGCCTATTCTACTCTGCCGGGGACCACACGGCTTGATATGATTATGATTATATTATATTTTTTACATATTACCATAGCAATAAGAATACTTATCTTGTCCTATATTTGAAATTTAGCTTTCTTGAGAGGAGTATAACCAAAATCAGGTATTAAATACAAATTATTAAATTACTGCTAGTGAATACATTTATCAAAACAACTTGTTTTTATAATACAACTTAAAATAATAAATAAAAAAGACTTATCATATTTCTTACGCTAGATAATTACTCTAATTTTTAACCGACTTCAAAAAAAGGAGGAAGGTTCTCAATTCGACATGTATATTTTTTTAATTATGGGAACTCAACTCATAATAAATTGATATACATCTTTCATAGTAATCAATGTATTATAATATAGACGTAGTATCATAAGAACTATCTGTGTATTTTTTTTTCATGTGATGAGTAGTAGACGAGCAGACGGATCGCCTGTTGGTAAACGATTGCCGCCGCCCATAGACACCTGCGACACTAGTGAAGTCATAAGTGCGCTGCCAACCTTTAAACCCCCCTTTGCCCCGATTGGGCCTCCGGTACCCTCGCTCACGCAGCGAAACACAGCACAGTGCTGCTTCGCGCCGGTTTTCTGTGAGGCCGTAGTATCACTCAGATCGAGCCGGCTTCTTTTTTGCCGAAGCGTGGCTGTCCCACGGTCAAAATATTCAACATCAGAATACCAGCATCATGGCCATCCGCCGTGACAAAACAGCTGAGTGGCATTTTTTTTTATACTATTTCGGTGGCAAACAAGCGTTCGGGTCGCCTGATGGTAAGCGACTACCGCAGCCTATGGACGTTTGTAACTCCAGCGGACCTGCATACGCGCTGCCGACCCGTTAAAAACCTTTAAATTTTACATTTTGGTAACACGTCACGGAGTAGTCTCTTTGTTTTGTATTTTCTTTTCTTGAATTATGTTTGTTATATATTAACCAAATGGTGTCGCGGGTGTCCATGGGCGGCGGCAATCGCTTACCATCAGGTGATTCGTCTGCTCGTCTGCCACCTATGTCATAAAAAAATCTGTTCTATTCTAAACATGAAACTTTTATTCAGATTGGAGAAAGACCTAAAGAGCGAGACAACGACCCTGGAAGAGCTGCAGAACGCGCAAGACATTCTCGACAACGAGACGAAGATATTTGAGGACCTGGAGTTCCAGCATTTGGAGGAGGAGTCTGAATTGTGAGTATCTGTTACTGGGACTAAATTAGTTAGACAACCATACTATCACACCTATCATAAGACGGAGGTATATCTACAAGGTGATGGTTATTTTTGAACTATACTCTTTTCGGTTTCGGTGACAGCAGGACAGAGTTATACGTGGGTCACACGTTAGAAAGAGACTAACGTAAAAAATGTATAGATTTTGACATCTGTCACCCATATCATGCTAAAGCGAAATGAGTAAAGTTTGTATATTGATAGTCCACTATCGATAGTCTATCGATAGTAAAAGTAAAATCAATAGTATCGATACTTCGGTAGTATCGATGGTAAAATTAGGCCAATCCGATGATTCGATCGATCGCCTGATAGTGATCGATAGTTAGCATTGCTAGGCAGCAATACTATCGAAACATAGCTGACTATCGATAGTACAAAATTATCGACACTCAGCTGTCGATACGATTAATTCTCTCAGGAAACACAATACTATCGATAATATCTGGCATGAAAAAATCGATAGTATCAATAGTATTGGCGTTATCAATAGTATTGATTAAATTTTACTATCGATAGTACCGATAGTTTTGACCAATAACATTAATATCGATATTGATTGGGAAACTATCGATAGTCCCGTAACACTATTTTGAACGTCTTTGTATAAAAAGATAAACCTTATACCTATATAAACCATTGTAAATATATAGTACATAAATGGCGCCTAACTAAATTGTAAAACAACGTCGGCTAAACATTGTAAATCGCGATGACGCGATTTTTATCTATTTATACTTATAAGCTCAAGAACTTAGTGAATAAAGTCTAAATTTTCTCCTAGATTTACTTTTATTCTTTATACACAACATTGCATGAAAGTTTGGCGATTAAAAAGAGTAACTGGCGAGTTTCTTGCGGGATCTTCTCGACCAGAAACAACTTTCCGAGCCGGTGGTAGAATCGCATTATGTTTATTTATTTCTTTAGTATATTTTATGTATCAACATATTTATGTATTAACATGTTAATTATACATAAGTATAAATAGTTTTAAGTCATTCAAATGTATGACGATTTCTAAGTGCTGTGTACAAGCCTATGCAAATATAGAATTATTTGATTGATATAAGATTTGAGTCCCAAAATGCGCTGAGGTCCGTGGTTTGTCCTAGTCTTTATCTTAGCGTGTAATTCCTGGTTGCATTCGAAGCTCGACAGCTTTGGATGCTACTGGGAACTACTTTTTTACTTTGGAACCCAAGGTACGCAATACGCATGGACCATGATTCATCAGGATTAGTAGTAAAGTTAATGCAATTCAATGCAAAACAATGCATTAAAAAATTGATTGAGACTTAAGAATAATAATTTTAAAAAATTGCACCAAACAAAAACATGAGATATTTTTTTCTTTTCCAGATTGGCGAACAGAGAAGACATCCAAAACGAAATAATCCTACTAACCAAAAAGATAGAAGCCCAAAAATCTAGAATACTCAACCTGAAATCCGAAGCCAACAACAACCTCACGTCCGCACTCGACGAGACCAAAGTCTTAAGAGCCGAGTACTTAAAGCTGTTGAACCAAGTAGAGGAACTGACGGGCAAGGTTCAGGCCATAGAGAAAGAACTCAAACCCATAGTGACAAAATTAAATGATATAGATAGGACCCAATCACCAGACAGCGCTTTCTATACAGATCAAACTAGAACCAAATCTGGTGAATTCGGGTACTCGCCACAAAGCTCTGACAGCGATGAAATTGATCTAACGAAAATCTCCGAAGATCACACCAAACAAATGAAAGACAAATTCAACTCAATCGATCAGATGTCTCAATCGATGTTCGTAGAAATCGAGAGGCGAGTCATCGGCGATATCAACGAAGATAATCGATACAGCGAGAGTCCGTCTAAGTCCTCTACTTCTTCTAAGGAGAAGAAAGGATTTTGGGAGAGGAACTTCGATTCGCTCAAACGAAAGAAGAAGCAGAAGACTCCGGAGAAGAACGATATTATGTCGCAGAGTCTAAACGAGAATATGCTCTTTCAATACGGAAAATATTGAAAACGATTTCGATAAATTTAATAGCTTAAGGCATTCCAAGAAGAAAGGTAAGGATGCGGGACCAGTTAAGAGTAATTCTTCTTCTAAAATTCCGACCTTTGCTGCTTTAGGTAAGATAATGAAAAAAGATTCATTCGGGAAAAGATCTAAAGACACTATCATCAAAAATGACGATGTCAATGAAAACAATATTAAGAATCGTTACGTTAAAAACGCAAGACCAACTACAGATAACAAATATATTAAAGCTAAATCTCTTTCTCCCGATAAAATAACATATAACGAAGATTCTTTAAAAGAAGAAACGGCAGAGGAATTGAAAGAAGCAAACCAGAAGGGCCATAACGTCACTTTTGACGTTAGTCGGAAAACTGACAGCTCAAACGTCAAAATTTTGCACAGAAAAAGCTGTGGAGATGAACCTAATGTAAAAACTTCTATGACTGATATACAAAGGATATCAGATTCTGGTAAGATTCCGTCCCAAGATGATATAGACAGGATATCTAAAGTGACCATGGATGCTCCTATACTGAGCAGTGATACAGACATGAATTCGTTGGGAAAAAGGACTTTGGATAGCCTGATGGAGATTGAGAGGAAAAGACTGGAAATGCTGGAAGAACAAGGTACGTATTTGGCTTTAATTTGTATACTTTACTCGGCGCAAAGACTCCTGGCAGACTGCCACGAGTCTTTGGCTCGAGTATAACAGTTACATCTTTTTAAACCTACTCACCTTTCAACAACATAACTGTAATTTTATGATCACTCACATTGATGAATGAAATATGACATATTTTACTATTAGCATTGGTTGAGTACTCATAAGGTGGTACTTTCAAGCTTAAATTCATTGAAATAAGGTCCTTTAAACTGTAAAATAGCAGAGTAGAATAGGCCACCCTCACTCTTACCGAGGTGTCGTAAAAGGCGACTAAGGTAAAGCTGCTGGCATAATCATCAGCACCCAGAGAAGGAAAACTCTGCTTCATATCAAAACCCTCGCCAACCCGTCTGCCAAGCGTGGTGAGTATGGCAATTACCCCTCATGTGATTGAGGGAGGCCTGTGCCCCAGCAGTGGGGACTTAAATGGGCTGATGATGAAACTGTAAAATTGCTCTACCGACTAAGCTACCGGAGACCTTGATATGTCGACGAATTTTGTAAGTGCTTTTTGCTTCGCCGTGAGCCGACGTTAGTTTCATCAATATTTGTATTTACTTACAATATGGAAAGATTGTTACAAATATTTTACCACCAGTTAAACTCACGGCGAAGCAAAAAGCACTTAACAAAATTCGTCGACATACCAAGATCTCCGGTATCTTGGTCGGTAAAGCAGTTGCCCGGTTAGCAAAAGATCGTGGGTTCGAGTCCCACCCGAAGACTGTCGAAAATTTTTTAAGTGCATTATTTAAATAAGAATAAATTGAAAAAAATCGCTATAGCCAAAAGTTTATACTAATCCTTTTTTTTTTCTTTTTTTTATGATATAGGTGGCAGACGAGCCGACGGATCAACTGATGGTAAGCCGTTACCGCCGCCCATGGACACCTGCAACACCAGTGGTGTCACAAGTGCGCTGCTTACCTTTTAACTCCCCTTCCCCTGGCTTGGGCCTTCGGTACCCTCACTCACGCAGCGAAACACAGCGCATGCTCTGCTTCACGCCGGTCTTCTGTGAGGACGTGATATCACTCCGGTCGAGCCGGCCCAT
Source organism: Marasmia exigua (assembly GCA_019059595.1). NCBI lineage: Eukaryota > Metazoa > Arthropoda > Insecta > Lepidoptera > Crambidae > Marasmia > Marasmia exigua. The sequence goes on along the minus strand of CM032487.1, from coordinate 4,809,334 downwards.
TTATGTCGAAGCGTGGCTCTCCCACTGTTAAAACTGTTCCCCACTCCTCCCACTGTTCTTTCCGGACCCCGGGCTCCGAAGCAACAGCTTAGGACGCAATATTATCTTTATCTTTATCAACAAGGGACATAAAATTTTCTTTATCTTTGGGGCTGTTCCAGTATTATGTAAGCAGGGGGGGGGGTGTCTTTGCTTTGCTTATTTTGGATGACATGGGGGGTAGGGTAGTCTAGATGATGATTACGTCATCGATAATTATTTTATTTTTAACACAAATGGCAGCCCTCACATTCTGTTTGCTTGAAAACGAAACGTATTTTCGGGGAATTACCTATAAATAAATGCATACGGTTAGTAGGGTTGCCGAGCTGTGGCAAAAAAATCGAAAAATGTTTACGTAAGCATGGGGGGAGGAGGTAAGAGCTTTGCTTACTTTTGCTAACAGGTGGGGGGGTAAATAACTGTAATAAATCTGCTTACGTAATACTTGAACGTCCCCTTCATCAATAAGGGACCAGACGCTAGGATGAAGATGACTAATCTTGACTTTTATCTACAGGGTGCCAAGTTATAGAAAACGAACGTGAAAAGATATCAGAACTAAAACGGCGAGTCCAAGACGAAACCAAGAAACTCTGGGACCAGAAGTACCGCTCGGAGCAGAGCCGGTCCCTCGACGAGACCTGTCAGAGCTTGCCGAGCAACTTCGACAGGAGTGACGGCGAGTTTGACAGGAATGAGCGGTTTGACAGGAGCGGGGTGGAGGACACGAGTCTCATTGATGACGGGTTCATGAGTTCCAGTATGTTTGAGGATAGGTGAGTTCTATTTTTTACCGACTTAAAAAAAACGAGGTTCTCAATTCGACATGTATATAATTTATGAACCGATTTAGATGATTCTTTTTTAGTTGGAAAGTAGATAGTCCCGGATTGGTACCATGATCAGGATATCAGGATCTGATGATGGGATCCTGGAAAAATTGAGGGGAAATTTCAACTTCGGTAAAACCTTTTCTCTAGTGTACTGTTATAAAATGTTATTTGAGGTGTATAATGTGCTAAAAATATTATTTTACACTTTTTAGTTCGTGGTTTTGAAGGCGGTTTTTTTTCGCAGAAAAATTTTTTTGAAGATTTTTTACATTATTATTATCACATACAAAGACTTTTGACAAACAATCACGTTAATGGCATTGTATAAACCGCCGAGGTTTGTCCACAATGCTGGGTTTTACGTTAGCCTATTGCTCGCATTAAATACAAAAATAATAGTCTACGAGTAGTATAACAAACAAACATCACATATACATACTACTAATTTAAGTTCCATTTGTACATTACCAAAGAAGTGGAAACCTGACATTACATTTTTTTATCAATTTTTTAACAGCTTGAACATGAAAAAATAACAATAACAAAAATATCAATACAACGATATATCTCAAAATCATGATATTGATATTTTTAACCCCAATAAATATGCTTTCAAGAGGGCTCTTAGGGCCCTCAATGACTGATAGTGATAAGTTTTGGATAAGTTTAGCCCTAAGCCCTAGGGCACTAATGTGTAACGCGATTTTTACTTTTTATTTTATTTTATTGTAAGTTAATAACTTACCTACCCATGTCAGGGATGCATGCTTTTAGGTAATAGTTCAGTTTTAAGCTACTTGTTATAATGTTTTGTTTTTATTTAACTGTTATCTGTAATGTGCCCTTATAACAATAAATAAATAAATAAAGAGTTATTGACAAGCTGTGTACCACATGTATGTAGTAGAGTTTTAACTATTATTTTTTAAATGACTGCTTCGCTGGCACATTGGGTAGTGCCGAGAGATTGGTAACCCCGAAATTGTTTAAAATAGATCCGGTATAGTAGCTAAAAATTAAAATCGATTGGCGTCGATAGTGTGCCCTACCCGTCACCTAAAGTTCTGATAACGTGGACTCATTGGTGCGTTTCGCAGTTTACTCTTTACCTCTCCAAAACCAACCATTACCGCCACCTACATGACGGCCTCATCACTAATTTCGGCTTGCAACAAAATAACGCGATGTACTGACAACTGGAAATTATACATGAACCTGATACAACCAATGCTGTTGAAGTTGGATCTCCTTGCAAACAAAACATAAAATATCCACATACCTCAAAACCCCTCTGAGGCCCATAAACTATATAAAAAACAACCACCTACTTTATTTAATTTAAATTTTATCGCAAAGCAATTTTTCAAATTTTGTAACCGTTTAAAAATAGAATAAGCACAAAAAAGGCACGGAACCAGTATCCGTGGAATTTGTAGTATATTAAAAAAAAAGTTGGATCTCGGCCCAACACGCCAACTAGCGGGAAGAAGAAGAAAAGATTGGCAGCGCACTTGTGACTCCACTGGTGTTGCGGGTGTCCATGGGCGGTGGAATTGCTTACCATCAGGTGATCCGTCTGCTCGTCTGCCACCTCTCAAACAAAAAAAAAAGTTGGACCTCAGCCCAACACGCCATCTAGCGGATTTTTCACACGCGACAACCCACAATTCTCCTTTCCTCTTCAAATCATTACCGCAACCCACACGCAACGGTGTCATCACCGAAATGTTTCCGCTTGCAACAAAATAACGCGGTGCACCGACACACTAGAGGTGATACATGAAGCTGATGCACACAATTAACTTTCCAGCTATATTTGAAAACATGACGTGTTTAGAGATGAGATATGGGATATCGATGAAAATATTTATACTGATATGATTACGTTATATAGTTAGTAGTAAGGTAAAGCTGCTGGCATGATCATCAGCACCCAGAGAAGGAAAACTCTGCATTTATATCAAAACCCTCGTCAACCCGTCTACCAGGCGTGGTGAGTATGGCAATTACCCCACATGTGATTGAGGGAGGACCGTGCCCCAGCAGTGGGGACTTAAATGGGCTGACGATGATGATGATGATATATTTAGTAGTAGCATCCAAACTTCTTTCTAAAAAATATAATGTTAACTGTCTCCTAGAGAGCTCTCGAGTATTGTCTGTGATCGGGTGTACGTATTTATCATTCATTCATTTCAGCCTATAAACGTCCACTACTGGGCATAGGCCTCCCCCAATGATCTCCACTCAGATCGGTCCTGTGCCACCCGCATCCAAGGGATTCCCGCGACCTTCACCAGATCGTCGGTCCACGTTGTGGCCGCCACGGTTTCGACCTCCTATACGTGGCCTCCACTCGAGGACCTTTCTGCCCCACCGGGCGTCTAATATCCTCGCAATCTGTCCATTGCCACATGAGCATGCAATTCTTTGGCCTCGGCTCTCCTGCGGATCTCATCATTCCTGATACGATCACGAAAGGCCCTTTCCATTGCTCTCTGGGTGACTTTGACCTTCTTAAGCGGCTCGTAGTAAGCGGCCACGTTTAGTCGGTCGCGTCGATTTAGTTCTGCTGAATATAGTAAAGTATCAGCCTATAACTGTCCCACTGCAGGGCAAAGACCTCCATCATAGAAATCAAATCATCGCTACTATGATGGGATCAGGATTAATCACCACGCTTGGCAAATGCGGATTTGTGATCAAAAAAACCAGAGCTATGTTCGAAAAATTCGAAACACGCCTTTTGCTCGACGCAGGAATTGAACCCAGGACCACGAGATCTCGGCCTGGTACTATAACCACTAGACCAACAGGGCGTCAGGGATGCTGAATATGTTTCATATCAAATTGCTGGTGTTTACCTGATAACAACGCTCTCCTCTAGTATGGTAGAAGAGCGTAGTTCCGATCTGAAGACCTCTGGATCTGGGTCCTCTGGCGGGACCTCTGGCGGGTCGGAGCACACGAATTTTTGTCCAAAGTGGGGATCGAACCCACGACCAGTATAATTAGTTTAATGCCGATCATAGAGTAACTTATATATACTGAGATATGTAGAGGTATCAGTCCGCTAGCCAGTGCTAGCGCTATCTAGAGGAAAACGACCAATACACAACGGCTATGGAGTACGGCCAGTTCAGGGAGACGATTAAATAAAATTATCAGAAATAATTTTATTATTTTATTTGCTATATAACTATATTCTCAATACCTTCTTGACCTGTTTTATTTCCCATACTTTTTAAAAAAACGTATGTAGACAAGCGGCTTGAGGTCATTGTTTCGGAAACACGCTTTACTAGCGCGATGTAAAAGTGCATAGTGACATCTACCGAAACAACGCCGAAGCATCTGCCTGATTGCTTTTTAAAGCTACATCTGAAAAACAAGCTCCATCTAACGAAAAGAGCTGAACAATTTTTTCCATACTAAGGAAAAAAGTACTAAGTGAAATGACCCCTGATGTCGATATCATCAGATTCGAGAATCTGTATCGATATACATAATCACGACCCTAGTCATGTCGCAGGTGTGCCCAATTGACACGAACTAAAGATTATTGTAAACATATGGTAATTGATTTGGCAAACATTCAGAAATACTTGGCCAAAATGTAATTTGAAGTTGGTGGAAGTTTGACAAAGAAAATGTCCACGTTGATTCAGGCGTGGATGTAGAAAAAAGGCGTGGCTTGAAGACTGACTTACGGTTGTGTTATAAAGGGCTAAGGGTCGTGGGAGAACCACGGTTCGGCATGAATCGACCGGCTAGACCGCAGTGATGCCACGGCCTCACAGAAAAACAGCGTGAAGCAGCACTGTGCTGTGTTTCGCTGCGTGAGTGAGGGTACTGGAGGCCCAATCCGGGGGAAGGGTGGGTTTAGAGGTTAACAGCGTACTTGTGACTCCACTGGTGTCGCGGGTGTCTATGGTCGGTGGCAATCGCTTGCCGTCAGGTGATCCGTCAGCTCGTAGATCGTGGACCTAGAACGCTGGCTGCCTACAAGCTACGCACACAGTAGGTACTTCCTCATTACTAGTGTACAGATCTTGGCGTGGTTCGTCGTGAGACAGAAACCGACTATACGGAACGTGTGCGGAAGAGATATGATATACTGTTTAGCGCGTAGGTCAACAAACTCTTCCATATTAATGTCAGCTGGATGGAACTGACCTTCTGTGTCTATTTAATTATTCTTAGAGATGACTTTTACATACACAATTTTATTATTGTTATAACTCTGAGATCGAATCCGAAATGAGGTGATCCGGCAGAGAACCAGTCATCGACATTGCTCACCGGATTAGCAAGCTAAAGTGGCAGTGGGCTGGCCATATTAGCCGCAGAACCGACAACCGATGCTGGGGTAAACGAGTTCTAGCGTGGAGACCGCGTCTTGGCAAACGTAATTTAGGGCGCCCTCTGGCTTGGTGGAGGGACGATCTGCGCAGGATGGCTGGCAAGAGCTGGATGGGAAAAGCCATGGATGGATCACGGCGGCGAACAATTGGAGAGGCCTACGTCCAGCAGTGGACTGCGATAGGCTGATGATGATATTGTTATAATAACACCCAGACACTGAATAAACACAAGTGTTCATCACACGATTGTTTATAAATAATTATTTTATGGACTCAAATGAGGTTTTTTGAAAAAATAAAGAAGAAAATATATTTTACCAAAGTTGAAGATATACTGTAAACAAATTAAAGCTTCAAATCATCCGATCCGTCGCGCTATGAACTTGTAGTAGCTATCTAGGTAGAGTATAGGCCCTACGCTGCTAGAGTAACCAACAATTAAGTTGTTCTAAGTAGTAAGAGATATCTAGCTTCGCAAAAAGTAATACCACCGTAGTACCGCAGTATAACAAGATCTTTCCCTAGCTCTTGTTATACTGTGGTGTACGTTTCATTTCGTCCACAAAAGGCGTTCCAACGCACCGCATAATCAGCTTGTTGATAAGATAGCCAGTCAGCGCGCGGTCGCGGGGTTCGACACTCGTCTTCGGATCAATAAAATTTAACTAAACGATATCGAAGAGATATCCCGCTCAAATCACCAGTATTTTTTAGTATAGTTACTTGTCTCTTTAATCACTTGACATTGGCAGAATCAACCGTGTAAAAGCTATATCGGGAAAAACTAAACGAAAATATTTTAAGGGAATGATGGTTAAAGTGAAAAAGTTGGAGTTGGTCTACTGACCTTGTTATGTTGTGTGTGTTTTATACTGTGACTTTGGTGCGTGATTCTCAAAATAATTCAGAAAAATCTTGTGGGTTTGGGTTGCATGTGTTTAGCTGTTGAGTTTATTGACTTTTACAAATTAATTCAAATAGGTATAGGTATGTCTTAGGTATACCTAAAACGTGTATACGGTTTTTATTAGGTTTTTCTTTACCTATATTAATCAATTAGTCAAGTAAGAAATAATATTGCTGCATGCCATCCATTTGTTTTTGCACACCTGCGTGCAGGTTGAATACTTGTACCTACTATTTTATTATTAAGACCTTTATAACCTGTGTTCTGGCAAATAAACATTTTTATCTTTATCTTTTATCTTTATCCTATTAAATTGCGGTTTTGTATGGCGATTTTCTTAAGGTGACGGGTAGGGCACACTGGCGACGCCAACCGATTTTATTTATTAGCTACTAAACCGGATTTATTTTAAACAATGTCGGGGTTACGACCTCTCGGCAAACACCTATACTGTTTATTTAATACTTATAGTTAACTGTTTGATCTGCTTTTGCACTGGAATTGAGGGGGCAAAGCTTTTTTGGGGGGCAAAGCTGAGCGCGTCCGTGGGCCTCAGCTCTAGACACCCACACGTGTCCCCTGGGTAGCGCCAAATGCTCAGCACCACTGGTGGTAGGCTTCGGCCGCGGCTGGTAACCACCCACCTAGCAAAACCAAGCCGCCAAACGACTAACATCGTGTTCCGGTTTGATGCTAGGTGATCCCATTCCGGCAGGGGAGTCCGAACAGTTGCGCCACCAAGCGAACCGGGTTCGGTAACGCATGATTGGTGCGCTGGGCGACTGACCGCGGAGGGTAGCGGGATCCTAAGCACGGTTCTCCGCTGGCCGACCGCAGTTAGTAGGGGGCCCAAGTAATAGGATAGCCACTTATGAAAGGCTGCCCCGCCAACTAGCGAAAAATCCCAGGATGCGCCATCGTGCTGGTTGGCGACCAGTTGCGAGGGCCCGATGGACATTCCTGGGGGGGTTAGGGCGTCCCCGCGCGCTCCGGTTCAGTCGCCCGCTTGCGTAGCGTCATAGCCTGACCGTTTGGCAGTAGCTTCGGAACGCCTCGTTCCTCTGTCCTCTGCCCGCCTGTCCACTCTCACATACCTAATGAAAAAGAAAATTAAGAAACTGGTTAAACAGCGGTTGCACTCCCTCGCACTAAAAGTGCACCTCGCTAATATTCGAGGATTGCACTCAAATCTCGAACCGGTCCATCACCACCTGGAAACCGAAAAGCCGCACCTGCTGTTTCTCACGGAGACGCAAATCAGATGTCCCTTAGACGCAGCATACTTACATTACCCAGGGTACACCCTGGAGCACAATTTCAAACAACGCGCTGGCACTTGCGTCTTTGCTCGCGATGACATCTGCTGTCGGCGTCTCCGTAACCTTGAGGATCCCAGTTTCTCAACTATTTGGGTTCTGGTTGACACAGGCATAGAGCAAATCCTCTATTGCTGTGTCTACCGGTCGCATGCCGATAATACGGAGACAACTAGGCTATTTCAGCACCTTAGCGCCTCTACGGAAATGGCACAGCAGAGGTACCCGGGAGCCCAACTGGTAGTTCTGGGGGATTTTAACGCCCACCACCGTGACTGGTTGTTCCCGTTCCAGAACACTGACCACGCCGGGAGATTAGCGCATACATTTTCTTTGTCACTAGGTCTCTCCCAGCTGGTAAATGGCGCTACCCGCGTACCCGATGTTGATGGCCACGCAGCAAACTGCCTAGATCTTCTGCTGACAACCGAACCAGACCGATACCAAGTGGCAATCTCCTCTCCTCTGGGAAGCTCTGACCACTGTCTGGTAAAGTCTGTATCAGTCTACTCTCCACCCGACCTAGATCCTACAGGTACTAGGCGAGTATGGCGATACAAGTCAGCAGATTGGGACGAAATGAGGCACTTCTTTGCGTCCTATCCTTGGCGTCGCACTTGCTTTTCTTCAGACGACCCGACGCGCTGCGCGGACGCAATTTCTGGCGTGATACTTCGGGCTATGGAATACTTTATTCCATACTCTGATGTCTCACAACAGAACAAAGCTCGCCCTTGGTTTAACGCAGACTGTGCCAAAGCCGAAGCGCTTAAGCACTCCGCCTACCAATCCTGGGTAGATGCTCGATCCCGCAAGACGCAGAATGTTCGGAAACTGAAAAAAGCCTATAACAGTGCCGCTAAGACCTGCAAAAGTGCTCTTCGGAAGGCCCGCTTCGACCACATTAGCCGTATAGGTGCCAAATTAGCTTCTCACCCAACTGGGAGTAAAGCTTTTTGGTCTCTGGCCAAGTCGGTCGAAGCCAATTTTTGCCAGTCGTCGCTACCACCGCTGGTGAAATCCGACGGATCACTAGCTCACACCGCCAAGGAGAAAGCAGACTTACTTGCTTCTCTCTTTGCGGGAAACTCACAACTGGATGCAGCTGGCAGAAGTCCTCCAAAGTTACCCCAGTGCACTTCCGAGATGTCTGAGGTTAAAATTCACCAGAAAGAGGTTCTCAAGACACTCTGCGCTCTAGATGTGAATAAGGCTAGCGGTCCTGATGGCATCCCTGCCATTGTCCTCCGAACGTGCGCCCCCGAGTTGTCTCCCATTCTTACTCGCCTGTACCGCCTATCCCTCCGTACCGGACTGGTCCCGAACGCCTGGAAACTAGCGAATGTCCAACCCATTCCAAAAAAAGGTAGCCGTGCTGACCCCTCTAACTACCGCCCAATCGCAATCACCTCCATACTCTGTAAGACTATGGAGCGTGTATTGAACAACCGTCTCCTTTCATATCTAGAGGACAATGATCTTCTCAGTGACCGTCAATTTGGCTTCCGCCGTGGGCGGTCTACTGGGGACCTTCTAGTATATGCAACCCACTTATGGAGCGAAGCCATCGAGAGGCAAGGCGAAGCTCTCGCTGTTTCCCTCGACATCTCTAAGGCATTCGATAGGGTTTGGCACGCAAGCCTCATTGGCAAGCTGTCGTCGTACGGTATTACCACTGATCTCTGCACTTGGATTGAGGATTTCTTGAGGGGCAGATCAATTCGGGTAGTCATTAATGGCTACTCTTCTGATTACCATAGCATCAATGCGGGTGTTCCTCAGGGATCTGTTCTTTCCGCAACTCTATTTCTGCTGCACATCAACGACTTGCTTTTAACACCCGGAATCTTTGGGTACGCTGATGACAGCACAGTTGCGGAAAGATACCTGTCGGATTCGAGGTCCAGTGCAGACATCGGTTCAATGAGGGAAACGATGGTGGAGAGTGTTGATGCAACCCTGAATACTGTTTCCATTTGGGGAGACGCTAACTTGGTTGGGTTCAACCCTAATAAAACACAGGCCTGTCTGTTTTCGGCGAAGCGGAGTCCATTCCACCTGACTCCGACCTTCCGAAATGTTCCGGTACCTGTGACGGACCACCTAGAGCTCCTGGGCTTGGATCTGTCCGCCAGTCTCAATTTCGGTCGCTACATTGAGTCCATAGCAAAAACAGCTGCAAAAAAACTAGGCATTCTTTGGAAGGTCAGACGGTACTTTAAGCCTGAGCAGCTCTTACATCTTTATAGAGCCCAGGTTCGCTCCTGCTTGGAGTACTGCTGTCACCTTTGGGATGGATCTGCCCGGTATCAGCTGGACGCTTTGGACTCAATAGAGCACCGTGCGAAGAGACTTATTGGTGATGACGTACTCTCAGGGGCTGGCTTGCAGAGCCTTGACCACCGCAGACGTGTGGCAAGTCTCTCAGTCTTCTACCGGATTCATTTCGGTGAGTGTGCGGAGGTTCTGCATAATTTGATCCCCCCTAGCCCATTCCACCACCGGACAACAAGGCGTGGCGAGGGGTTTCATCCATACGTTGTTGACTTACCCCTTATCCGCACGAAGCGATTTGCCTCCACGTTCATAATGCGGACAGCCAAGGAATGGAACTCCTTGCCAAGGTCTGTTTTTCCGGACCACTATAATCTGGACATCTTTAAGGCAAGAGTGAACAGGCATCTCCTAGGCAAACGCGTTACATCCTAGACCTCATCGTCACTTTCCATCAGGTGAGATTGTGGTCAAGCGTTGGCCTACAGTTCATAATAAAAAAAAAAAAAAAATTTTGGATTACCGCCAAAAGTGGCCGCTTTTAGCGTGAATCTATTTTTCGCGTACAAAAACGGACCCAACATGTATGCAGGGTTATTTAATAAATAGTATAAGTGTTTGCCGAGAGGTTGTACCTAAACCTGAAATTGTTTAAAATAATTAAAATCGATTGGCGTCGCTAGTGTACCCTACCCGTCGCCATAAAAGTTCTGTTTTCCATACTAACTTTTTCTTTAATTTGTAAAGTAACTGTAACTAAAAAGAAAAGGGTCATTTTCAAGATTTTGTTTATATACCATAATATCTGATCTATATTTAATATAAACCTGAAAATGTAGTCTACAATCAAAATAAAATTATAGTATAGCTTATATTAAATCTAAATAGCGGAAGATACGGCACGTCCCTTCAATTAGACAACCGAAAACGGACCTATTTGTTTTGACATATGCTTGAAGGAGCCATTAAACATGCTATGCGCTTGCTACGTCAGTGTAAGTGAAATTAGGTCCCCGGTAGAGACGAGTCACCTAGAATAGAATAGAATAGAATTTTTATTTGCAAGAATGAGGTACATTTCCGGTGTTGCATATACAAGCTAATTTTTTTTTTTTTCTCACAACATCTCATACGTTGACCTGATTCCGTACTAAGTAGCTTAAGCACTTGTGTTACAGATATCAGACAACAGAGGAACACAAATATATACTTAAATACATATATTACACCCAGACACCGAACAAACGCAAGTGTTCATCGCACGAATGTTTGTCCAGGGTGGGGATCGAACCCACGACCTTTGGCGTAAGAGGCAGGGTCACTACCAATTGCGCCATCCGGTCAGTCGATTGTGAGGAGGATAATTGTGAGGAACTTAACACATTCACCCCTTTAGGGCATAATCATTGTTAATTACTAAGTTATAAAATTAATTAATTCATTATTCATATTAAATAAACATCATTGCATAATAATTCAAATACATTCAAATTATTAGAAAAGCCTGTCAATTTTTGTAGTCAAAATATTCGCTTTAACTATAAAAGCAATGGTAAATTAGCCACATTTTAAGGTCGCGTTTAAATTTATTTAATGTCAATTCCCGTGCGTCTATGGGTAATTTATTATACATTTAAGTTAAGTATCTATCTATCCTATCTTGAGTTAAATAGTATAGAGACTTTTTACTTATCAAAAAAGTTACCTATACATCGTATTGTGTCATGAAAAAAAACGGCAAATTCATAGCTAAAGAAAGACCTAATATTTACTTTGTATAGACATGACTTAATCATTGATTGATTGATGCTTATGCGAAATCAATGATTATGCGATATTTTTTTTATGCCAAAACTGTTACGTCGAATAGTATTTTTATAAGCTGCAGTAAATATACAATTAAATGATAAATGTTATGCTCGATAACTATCTTCTAATATATAAAATTCTCGTGTCACAGTTTTCGTTGCCATACTCCTCCGAAACGGCTTGACCGATTTTGATGACATTTTTTGTGCTTATCCGGTATCTATGAGAATCGGCCAACATCTATTTTTCATCCCCCTAAATGTTAGGGGTAGTCCACCCCTTATAAATCTGACCTATAAATTCCTATTTAGTACCGACATCGACATCAAATCCATTAAAATTATCTTGACAGACGAATGACGATAACAAAAACCAAAGTTATTTTAGTCACAATCATTAATGTAATTTAGCCGTGAAAATGCAGTGAATCGAATCAGTTTCATAATAAAATACTCATATTTTATAGGTGACAAATAATACCTACAGACAATGAAGTGCTATCTCAATAGCTACATTAGGCTTGCCAAAACCCGTTTAGTAGTTATAAACAACTGGATTTTGTGTGTCTAATAAAATCTGAATCATACTAAAATCCAGACTAAATTGGTTGGAGCCCACTAAATAATTGTCAAAATTGGCTGGAGCCTACTAAATTGTTAAAATTGGTTGGAGCCTACTAAATTGTTAAAATTGGTTGGAGCCTACTAAAATTTTGAGTTATTCCCTTTTAGAGTTTTGCCTCGATTGCCCCCCAAACCGTCGCTCCGGAGCCCGGGGTCCACTTTCTTACTTCCCTAATTCGCGCGATCTTGTGCATCCATTGTGTGTGGCAATTTTAATAAAATTTCGATTAACTAACAAATTGAATAGGTTTTCATCACCAGACTCCCACATCCTGAATAATGGTCTAAGCGGAGTTACAAGCTAAGAGAAAATAACGACAATATTGGTGTGGACCGACGATCTGGTGGAGAACATTGGGGGAGGCCTATGTCCAGCAGGGGACGTCTATTGGCTGAAATGATAATGATGCATACATTTTGGTTATTTTTTGTTACTTAGTGACATTTCCAGTAATTGAATTAGTCTGAGTTGAGATTTGTGTTATTTAAATGACTCAATGAGCCACTATCTTACACTGAGCTAAATGAACTACTAAGCTAGAAGAGCTCTATAGCTCTTGACTGGGTAAAGAGCTACATAGCTCTTATCTTTTCAAAGAACTAAATTTCTCATGGCTAAATGCAAGTCCCTCTTGACATAATTACATCTTCGAATAGTTAGCGCCACAATCGATATCAGACATTACACTTAATTGAACTACATATATCTTACATATATTAAATTAAATAGTAATATTTATATAGAGGTAGATCCAAATGCAATGCTTATAGGTAATCCGAAAACACGATACGCTTGCGCGACACAATCGACACTTAGCGCCATCTATTGGTATAAAGTGGAACTAATGTTCCGAAACGAAGTGATTGTGAGGCGGGCCTCTATATATTACAAAAATGTGTTGGAAGATTTTTTCTGTAAGTTGATCAATGTCTAGGTTGTATTCTCCTTGTATGTTATTTGCATAGTCCTGGACACTATTATATTTCAAACTGACTGTACATATTCGTAAACACATTCGGATACAAATCAACGTGACATATATAATGTTTAGATCATTTTGATGCTGACTGTACCAAGACCAAATCGAGAATATGTCCCCTTGCTAAACATTTCCTCGACTGGATTTTTGGGTATAGCAATTTTTTGCAATAATGCACTTAAAATGTTTTCGACAGTCTTCGGGTGGGACTCGAACCCGCGATCTGTTGCTGACCGTCGGCTCACGGCGAGGCAAAAAGCTCGTTGACGTCGACTAAAGTCTCCGATAGCTTAGTCGGTAAAGCAGTTGCGGTTAGCAAAAGATCGTGGGTTCGAGTGCCACCCGAACTGTCGAAAAATTTTTAAGTGCATTATTTACTTATTTCTTCGACTGTAATTCGTCAAACTCATCGCGTGTACCATTTCGTTACTACATGACTATTCAGAACTATTACAAATGCTGGTACAAAAGAACTGGTGATCACACGCAATGAGGATGTCGGCGGTTGGTCAACGATTGCAATAATAGATTAATTCACCTACATAAAGTCGCCAGCAATAGACGTGTGTAACTCTTTACTGAACATTGAGACTCCACTGGTGTCGCGGGTATCCATGGGCGGCGGCAATCGCTTACCATCAGGTGATCCGTGTGCCACCATAACATAAAAAAAGAAAATATATAAATGGTTATGATTATCTCGCCGTGTGGTCCCTGGCAGAGTAGAATAGGCTACCCTCACTCTTACCAAGGTGTCGTAAAAGGCGACTAAGGTAAAGCTGCTGGCAGTGATCATCAGCACCTAGAGAAGGAAAACTCTGTATTTATATCAAAACCCTCGCCAACCCCTCTGCCAAGCGTGGTGAGTATGGCAATTACCCCTCATTTGATTGAGGGAGGCCTGTGCCCCAGCAGTGGGGACTTAAATGGGCTGACGATGTCGGAGATGACGATGGTTTATGATTACTGTTTCATGTTTAAAAAAAAGACTCAGTGATCCGACTCAGCTAAATGATACACTGTTCCGAATCTCTAATGTTTCGCTCCGAATGTAGGACTCAAATGGATCTCGAGTCCGAGTGAGCCGATTGATCAGAATGATCCAAATTAGCTGAATGATCCGAATTCATAGCGAAAGAGTAAGCGGTGGGCTGTCCGGGGTGAATAATTAACTGTCTTTCAATGTGGGTATTACGTATAGAAAAGAGATAGTTATATTACATGGCACATCAGGAGGGGATCGATTATTCATTCGTAATAAAATCAATTAGTCACGGATTTATCTGACAATTGATGTTTCAAATTATTCAATTTAATTGCTTCACTGTTCCGCATCTTTGCACTGATACAAATGGTTCAATCTTAATCTTTTAAAAGATACGTTTTTGCCTGGTCTCAGCCTGCAATTAAATGTAAAAAAAGACTCTTAAGGCGGAACAATAAAGTTCATATTTAGTCGGACAGTATATAAAAAAAGAGTTTATTGAAAAACTGTAAATCGGCTGATACTTTATAGAATTAGCGAATAATATGCAATTTCGTCTTATTTTTTTTATTTTTTATTTATGACTTTAGATTATTTATATATGAAACAAAAACAGTTCATAAGTGTGCAATCATACTAATTGCTTAGCACGATATAGTTAAAGTAATTTGTATGAATTGTTTCATGACATCAGTGGAATGAGCAATGACCCGCTAAAACTAATTTTGTCACTTGTTCAAATCAAAACTATTCACTGTTATGTACAGGGTGCTCAAAGCCAATAGTGTAGACATTTAATTTTATGTGATAGGTAGGAGACGAGCAGACGGATCACCTGATGGTAAGCGATTGCCGCCGCCCATTGACACCCGCGACACCAGTGCAGTCACAAGTGCGTTGCCAATCTTTAAACCCCCCTTTCCGCCGGCCCCCGGTACCCTCACTCACGCAGCGAAACGTCGAGCACTCCAGTCGAGCTGGTCCATTCATGCCGAAACGTGGCTCTCCCACGGTCACGATCTTCTAAGCATAAGGTTAAAGTTTGGTCTAAATTAAGGAAATGCAGAGAATCTTGCGAAGAATTGAGAAAATTTGGCGCCTTGAAAAGCATGATCTCCCTTTTTTAACGTAGCAATATTTAAACTTACGTAATTATGTGTATCTTACCTAGAATTTATTGCCAAAATAGGTATTATACTTAGTAAATTAAAATATATATCAAGAAAGATATTATGGCGAATCATAGAAACTATGTATTTGTCAGACAGACAGCGACAACGCTTATAGATAATCCGAAAACACGAAACGTTTGCGCGATGTAATCGACACCTAACGCCATCTATTGGTATAAAATGGTACTTATGTCCCGAAACGAAGCGAGGGTTAGTTATTTGTCAGTTTATATAGAAGAAAAATATGAGTATTTTAATACTGAGACACGAAATGAGACTTCATTTTTAGCATAGGCAAACATCACTGAACAAGTTGGCATTTTGAAAATGAAAATCGGTTTTCGTGTAAATCAAGGTTTTGGTGAGTTCGCCAGATACGAGCCGTATAGCACCTCTCTCATTTGTTTGATGATCAGTTAAAAAATAAAAAAATATTTCACAACATCACATACATTGATCCGACTCCGAGATAGGTAGCTCAAGCACCTGTGTTACGGATATCAGATCCAACAGCGGAATCACAAATATATTACATTTTAATACTCTTGTAAATACATACTTATATTACATAGAAAACACCAAGACCAAAACAAACAGACGTGTTCACAGAAATGATTGTACTGTGCGGGGATCGAACCCCGAGTCAGTGAATAAAATAATCAATTGACTACTTGTAATATAATTCCTAACCTATGGTTTGTTAGTGACAGGACAGGGTAATCTTATCTCTGCCGATATCAGCGGACTAACAGTAATCTAACACCTATACACTATTATTTATTGAACCGTGAGTCTGGTTGATAAAAGACGCATAGCTAGCTATAAATACTATTTACAAGGAGCTTCCAACTTTCATTGATAATGACAAGGAATATAGTTAAGTAATCCAATAGACAAAACATTTGCGCAATGGGATCGATACTTAGAGCCATCTATTGGTAAAATTAGAAACTAATACATAAAAGGGACCGGGGTATCACAAAATTAAGTCCCAAATTAAGTTAAAATTGCGCACGATTTTGATTTTGATATCACATGAAGAAAAAATGAAGTGTGGTATAGTTTTTCATATAAAAATTGTTCCAAATAACGAGTAAAAGAAGTGTCTAAAAGCATATCATTGTTTATCGATACATCCTGTATTAATCGAGGAGGGAGAAATGCTGTACTTTCAAAGTTTTAATATGTATGAAATCGAATCACAAAATGGCAAACTTCTTTACATAAAAGATTGGTTAAAGATGGCCTATCACTATTGAGACATTAGGTTAGGGTTGTCCAAAGTAATAAGACCTTTGTTTATATATGGTTTGGTTATGTTGTGTGTTTAAAACTGTTTCATATAATATTGACTGTGTATTAGAAGATATACTCTTATTATATCACAGAACCTCAAGAAGTTATCAAAGTAGACATGCATGCATGTTGGATACCTGTGATTGCATATGACCTAAACAATTTATAAGGTAAATAATCTGCATAATAAGATAACAAAACAAAGTATCAGCCTATATTCTGTCCCACGAGAGGGCAAAGGCCTTCATCATAAATATCAAGTCTTAGCTACTATGATGGGATTAGGCTCAATCACCACGCTTGCCTAATGCGGGTTGGTGATAACAAACCCGACATATGGTCGCAAATGGTTTATTTATACGAAATTTAAAAAATGAATGACTTTGTGTCTGAATTCGGTAATTCAGACAAAAAAGCATTCATTTTTAAATTTCGTTACGTAAGAAGGTACGTTAGGTACACGTCAAAGTATACAAAATTGTCAAATTTCTTCATTCGGTTCTTAACCTTAATGTCAAACACATTGGGCTCAATATCAATTGAGGAAATTTGACTGATTGTGGTAACATCACACATCTTATTACTTATCTTAAATAAGTACTAGGTATATCCTCAACGCAATGTTTTTCTAGTGGTTTAAGTACCGGGTCGTGATCTCGGGGTCCTGGGTTCGATTCCTGGGTCGAGCAAAAAGTGTGTGACGCCCTGTTGGTGTAGTGGTTTAAGAACCGGGTCGTGATCTCGGGGTCGAGCAAAAAGTGTGTTTCGAATTTTTCGAACATAGCTCGGGTTTGTGATCACCAATCGGCATTAGTCAAGTGTGGTCATTAAACCTAATCCCATAATAGTAGCGATAACTTGGTTTATATGCTGCAGGATAATAGGCTGATACTTGATATCTTCTAGGTGTTCGCTATAGGGTGTTATTCGAATTGTCTTTTCTCGAAAATGTAAAAACATGGAACAGAACCTTCTTATCATAACCACACGTGCAATACTGTGAAATATCAATTACTCAGAAACATGACTAACTCCTTCACTTTTAGCTATCTCCGCACGTGCTAGAAATCAAACCCGCAACCCTACCGTTAATCAGGGCAGTGACAGATGGAGCGCAATTAATATTCATTGAGCTATCGCTTGATTTAGGATGCCCATGCTCACTAGCCGTAGTGGTATACAGTACGTGTATCACGTTTGTCCTAATTAATAGTATGACTTTTCTAACGAATTGTTAGAAAATTTATCTTTTTAGCGTATATTCGTCCATAGCTGGAAAAAGGCGCAAATAAAATGATATAATAAGCTATACTATTTATAATGAGGCAACGCTTATAGGTAATCCGAAAACACGAAACGCTTGCGCAATGTAATCGACTCCTAGCGCCATCTATTGGTATAAAATGGAACTAATGCCCGTCGGGCCAGTGCTAGTAATTAATATAATTAATTTCTTTATTCAAGTAACCAGCACTCAATGTGCACAATAATGATACTACACAACACAATCGCACAATGGCAACACAAAATAAGAATAAATAAATATTTCACAACATCACATACATTGATCTGACTCCCAGATAAGTAGCTCAAGCACCTGTGTTACGGATATCAGAATCAACAGTGGGATTAAAAATATATGCATATAATACTTTTCTTTTGTAAATACATACTTATAATACATAGAATATAGGTATTCATTCCTGAATCAACTTAACAGTTAATCATCTATTAAGAAAACGTTGCTCTGGATACTACTGGTACTGGTATAAGCATTCCTCAGATAATATTGACGACCCGTTTGGATCGGTGGTAGTGAATGCTGCTTCTGGTGCAAGGGTTGCGGGCTCGATCTGGGTGTTTTCTGTGTATTATAATTATGTATTTACAAAAAAAAGTATTACATGTATATATTTGTAATTCCGCTGTTGGTTCTGATATCCGTAACACAGGTGCTTGAGCTACCTAACTCGGAGTCAGATCCAATGTACACCTACCGGCACGAAATCTTGGCCATAGTTTAATTTTCATAGAAACATGCTCTCTTTACAGGTTCACAGAGCAAAAACCATTGTTTTGTATGTACCAATTTTAACGTTTATTTAATGTTTGAATGCTCAACTTACAATTATTTAATTCAATCCACTCATGAAACCACCGGATTTCTACAAAATCAGAAAAATAATGATTTCTTTTTACATCCCATATGACGTTGTATCAACGCGAAAAAGAAAATCGTTCTTCCTTGATTATGAAGAAATTGAGTGGTTTCAAGAGTTAATTGAAATAATTAATTGTTTAGCATTCAAACATTAAATAAACGCTAAAATTGGTACATACAAAACAAATGGGCAAGATTTCGTGCCGGTAGGTTTATGTGATGTTGTAAAATATATATTTATTTATTAATAATTACAGACGTGATTTTTTAACTAAAAATAAAACTGTTTTATTCATACACTTATTAAAATTAATTGACATCTATTTAGAAAGAATCCCCCTGTATACGCACATTACAATGGTCATCATATCGGTAACTTTTTCAATCATTCCCTTATTAAAACTAATTGACATCGAGTCAAAGTAGTCCACAGTGGAACACCCTGTATGCGCGGCGTGTCGACGCATATTACAAACATCCTCTGTACAATTGAGTGCGCAGATGTTTTGTCCCGTGCGACTCGCGTTCATACCGGACAGTTTATAAATTTAATAGTGGACTCGGAAGTCTGTGAAAGTGTTTTAGTTCGGAGTGTGTTTAAAACATTATGGGAACAAGTACCGAATTGACACTTAATTAAAGTGTCATTCTATTTAAATTTTTTTCATTTTTACACACAATGTCAAATTGTTGTTTTTTTTTTTTCACTTTTTATTGCCTTGGCTGTTTTTTCAATAGCTAGCTGTGTCATTTACCATTGTGCGATCAGAACAGATTGCAAATCGCTGTTATTATTATTATTATTTTGGTAGGATGCATAGCTACCAAAATAATAATAATAATAACAGCGATTTGCAATCTGTTCGATTGGATGGTGCAAATACGAGTATTATTATATCTACCACATTATCTATTAAATGTACGTGTATAAGTATATATTTTTATTAATTTATCTACACCACACGATCACACTCGCTCGCAAACAGGTCCCGCCAGAATACCAGCGCTGCTGCGGCAATGCAGATACTGTAGTAGCAGCTAATGCTGAGGTCGGGACCTGGTTGACCACACTATCCACATTTCTTTGTCCCTCTTCTGTGTAAAATTTATGTTTTTTAAACCGTGTACCAACTGTTATAACTTTGTTTCCTGTGTATTGTGATGGTCAATAAATGTATTTTCTTTCTTTCTATCTGCCACACTCATAGTCGTTGATTAACATAGTTGGCTACTTTAGAAAAAATATCGACACTTATTTTGATACGCATAAAAACAACCGATACTAAAGTTAATGAACATTAGCTTAAGGTGACGGGTAGGGCACACTAGCGACACCAATTGATTTTAATTTTTATCTACTTAACCGGATCTATTTTAAATCATTTCTGGGTTACAACCTCTCGGCAAACACTTATACTATTTATTAAATAACCATCCACAAGTGTTGGGTCCGTGCACAAACGCGAAAGGAACATAAGGTGTAAGCTCTAACAACAATTCGGTTTCCGATACAAATTAGACCAATCAGCTGATGACTTTTGTATGGGAAGGTGTTTTTTTTTTCATAGATTTGTCCCTATCTTCCTTGAAAAAAATGTTGGTTTGCATCAGTATAATGCCCTCGATAACGGAGTAAGCCTCGATTCGATCAGTCTTTATCCTTGGATAAATCTATGGTATAACGTCAGATTTATATAGAATGACAGCGCCATACCATAGATTTAGTATCGGGATAAGTTTGGTCAATCCGCCCTTAGACGGTTAAAAAAGCATGGTGCAGGTATAGACAATTTAAACGGAAGTTTAAAGAAAAACTAAGTACAATAATTAGGTACATTTAAAAATAGTTTTTTCACACACCACAAGACCCCATTCAGTAAAGTACTTTGTAGCCAACCTTTAAACCAGTATTAAATAAATATTTCACAACATCACATACCTACATTGATCTGACTCCGAGATGGGTAGCTCAAGCACCTGTGTTACGGATATCAGAATCAACAGTGGGATTACAAATATATACATATAATACTTTGTTTTTGTAAATACATACTTTTAAATACATAGTACACACACAGACCAATACAAATAGACATGTTCATGCACACAAATGTTTGTACTGTGCGGAGATCGAACCCGCAACCCTTGAACCAGAGGTAGTGTTCACCACCACTGTTCCAAACGGGCCGTCAAACAAAAACAGGTACAAACTTAAAGTACACACCTATTTCACTTATACTTTATTTACCAAGTAGACTTGACACATAAACGGACGTAGGCATTACCTAAGCAAACCCAACAAGACGGACTTATGGTCTAAAAGTGAATGAAGTGAAAACAGACGGGATGTGCAAATATTGAACTGCGGTGATCTAATGTAGTTGTGTTAGCTAAGTGCGGTCGTCATGGCGAAACTTAACGAGAAGACGAGTAGCTTGCTTTGCTGGTAAGTTATAGGCTTTTTTTTTAAATATGGCTCTACCCGAAAATAATTTGCCAATGCCAAGTAAATTATTGAGAATAAGTAGGTACTTATTCTCAATAATTTACTACCTAGCCTGACTAGCTAGCCTAGTATGACTACCTAGTCAACAATCAAAGTCAGTCAAAGTCACAGTCACTCAATAAAACGCAGGTGTTTTACGTTTTATCGACCTACGGGTCCAGCGGATATCACTCTAAAAGCAATCGCGGGTTTTAAGACTTTATTAGGTCCAAGCAAGTTGTCATGTGGTCCCCGGTGCGCCGTGTGGTCCCCGGCAGAGTAGAATAGGCCACCCTCACTCTTACCGAGGTGTCGTAAAAGGCGACTAAGGTAAAGCTGCTGGCATGATCATCAGCACCCAGAGAAGGAAAACTCTGCATTTATATCAAAACCCTCGCCAACCCGTCTGCCAAGCGTGGTGAGTATGGCAATTACCCCTCATGTGATTGAGGGAGGCCCGTGCCCCGGCAGTGGGGACTTAAATGGGCTGATGATGATGATGATGAAGTTGTCATGAGACAACTCACTCAACACACAATAGCATTGTTAAAAACGATCACTTTGCGGCACTTCACTGCACAAATAAACACCAAATTTGTACACTAAAACCACTAGACACTAATTTAAAACCTTTGAATTGCATCAGCCCACGCGACTTGTTTTAGCCCTGTCCGCCGAATCTGTAGGCTTTTAAATTTTAGGTAAACAATCATTCCATCCAGCGATTGTCATTCCATCCCCATCATTTCGATGGATGGCGGTCTAATACTATGCGGAACTTTCTACCACTTACCTCAGTTCTGTGAAACAGTTTGGCTACGGGAGTATTTCCCGACGGCTACGACTTAGGGACCTTCAAGTGAAGAGCGTACTCTTTTTAAAACAAAATAAATTAAAAAGTTAATAAACTCCGACGGCCAACATCTTGGATTTGAAATTTGTCATAATAAATATATTCTGCTACTCAAGCCCTTTCATATGATACCCATACTGTAGAAGTTGTGTTAAAACATACAATCCATATCTTTGTGTGGATCGATTTTTATCTAGCATAGCTGAGAAGACTTATTCATCTTTCAAACAAAAAAAAAAACAAAATCAAAATCGGTTAATTTTTTCGGGAGCTACGATGCCATAGACAGACACACACACACGCAGACACGTCAAACTTATACCACCCCGTCGGCAATTCGTTGAAAATAACAATTTTTTTAAAAATAACAATAGTGTTAAAAATAAACCAATTGATTGAAAATAACATATGTTAGAAAGGACAACTTTGTCATAAACCACATAGCTTTCTATTTAACTTTTTTAAACTGTGTTAATAGTTAATTTATTTTAACATGTTAATTTAATGGTTATAACTTTTAACGCCCACCACTAGTTCCAGCGTTACGTGTAGTTCTGTGACGGAACAGGGAGGGCGGGATGAGGGAGAAAGTACCTAAAAGTAATATTGTTATTTACATTTTTTTTTCTTTTGTTTCAGTTCTGGGATGATGTCATCGTCAATAGAAGAGGTAAGTGTTTATTCTTCTGTTTTCTTATTAATACTTACAGATGACCTCGAAAGCGGAATGGCGTTGCGCCCATCGCTGAAGGTTCCGGAATAGCTTCCATGGATTTATTTCAAGAAAAAAATAAGCGCTAAGTAACGTCCTACTCATGTTAGCGTGTCCAAAGCGTGGAGGAGCCACGCTTCGGCATGAATGGGCTGGCTCGACCGGAGTGATACCACGGCATCACAGAAAACCGGCGTGAAGCAGCACTGTGCTGTGTTCCGCAGCGTGTGTGATGGTACCGGAGGCACAATCTTCACAGGGGAATCAGACCAACTGAATCATGGTTACACTACACGTTTCAGAAACTATCCGAAACGTGCCGGTTTCCTCACGACGTTTTCCCTCACCGTCGAGCCAATGGTAGAAATACGCATTCCGTACGAAAGTCGTAGCATACATATCTATGTATGCTGCGACGGAAGGCGCATTCTGAAACATTGGAGCTACCATAGCTCACATTTTAATTTACATATGAAAACAAACACAAAATTATTGTTACTTTGACCGATAACGTATTTTATACTTACTTATATCATATCATGATGATAAATTCATCGAATCTAAATAGCTGTAGTATTTATAACCGCGTGTTTACAATCGCGAGCGCAAGAGAACAAAGAAAACAACATAGAAGAGAATATAGACGCGTCAAATGCGAAATTATTCGAATTGTCGTAAGAGTGAAAAGGCATGTATGATAAACTAACAGAACAGACCGTCGAATAAAATAAAAAGAAAGATTTAGTAGGTAGTATGGTTTATTATAAATCTGATAAGAAAGATCTTGTGATTTTTGAGCAAAACTAAAAGGCAAATAATTTTAAAAATTTGATATTGGTAGTGTTAGTAGGTAGTTAGTATATTGGTTTATTATAATCTGATAAGAAAGATCTTGTGATTTTTGAGCAAAACTAAAAGGCAAATAATTTTAAAAATTTGATATTGGTAGTGTTAGTAGGTAGTTAGTATATTGGTTTATTATAATCTGATAAGAACAGTCATAATGCTTGGCAATGTAAATATTAAGTAGCACCAATTTTTTTGATAATTTGATTTTGATCATTTATTTCACAAATAAAAAAACAGAGTACGTGAGATGGTATTCTGGCAATATATCCGTCTATTGTATGTGAAATTCTATGTCATAAATGACATGAATTTTATATAAAAAAAAAAGTATGTACATACTTTTTTTTTAAATAATGGCCAAAAGCGGCCACTTTTAGCGTGAATCAATTTATCGCGTACAAAAACGGACTCAACATTTGTGCATGGTTATTTAATAAATAGTATAAGTGTTTGCCGACAGGTTGTAGCCCCGAAATTGTTAAAATTAGATCCGGTTTAGGAGCTAAAAATTAAAATCGATTGGCGTCGCTAGTGTGCCCTACCCGTCACCTTAAGCAAATGAAACGTTGTTCCTTTGAATGCGCTTGCGCAATAGTTTTGCGTCAGTATTGTCTGAGAATGATCTAACAAGTTCCAAATGTGGTCCGGAGAAATATTGATGAAAAAGCTTTTATTTAAGTAACCATTATTCCAACAATTTTGATTACTATCGGTGCGGGAATCAAACCCGCGACCCTTTCGTCTGAACCGGGGCCCTAACCACTCAACTGCGGTAAATGGTGTTTACAACCTCAATATTTTTAAAGCTAGAGTGAGCAGGCAACTTCTTGGTAAGCTCGCTCCATCGTAGGTTTCTTCTCAACTCTAGAGTTTAGTGAAGCCAAGAGCAATCCCATCATCAATAAAAACAACAGGTGGTCAAAATGTAACAAATCCGTATTTTTTCAATCGTTACTCACCTTTATGACACCTTTGTGAATGCAGTAAGTGATGTGTGGCTGTACGGACAGCTATAAGAATAGGTACGGACCTATTCTTATAATAATAATTTGCAAGAGAACCAAATTTATGACACCTTTGTGAAATCTTATTGCAGTTAGTTATGCGTGGCTGTGCGGACAGCTATAAGAATAAGTACGGACCAATTCTTATAATAATGATTTGTAAGAGAACCAAATTTATGACACCTTTGTGAAATCTGATTGCAGTAAGTGATGCGTGGCTGTACGGACAGCTATAAGAATAGGTACGGACCTATTCTTATAATAATGATTTGCAAGAGAACCAAATTTATGACACCTTTGTGAAATCTGATTGCAGTAAGTGATGCGTGGCTGTACGGACAGCTATAAGAATAGGTACGGACCTATTCTTATAATAATGATTTGCAAGAGAACCAAATTATGACACCTTTGTGAAATCTGATTGCAGTAAGTGATGCGTGGCTGTACGGACAGCTATAAGAATAGGTACGGACCTATTCTTATAATAATGATTTGCAAGAGAACCAAATTTATGACACCTTTGTAAAATCTGATTGCAGTAACTGATGCGTGGCTGTACGGACAGCTGTAAGAATAAGTACAGACCTATTCTTATAATAATGATTTGCAAGAGAACCAAATTTATGATACCTTTGTGATATCTGATTGCAGTAAGTGATGCGTGGCTGTACGGACAGCTATAAGAATAGGTACGGACCTATTCTTATAATAATGATTTGCAAGAGAACCAAATTTTATCTGTATAGACAGCCACACATGAGGTTACCACAATTTGTCAAAATTCCTCAATTGATAATGTACCGAATATGTTTGACATTAAGGTGAAAATCGACTGAAGAAATTTGACAGTTTTGTATCGGTATTTACTTTGATGTGTACACTGTACGTTCCTTATATAGGTCTTTACCCTTAGTCTTTACCTATGAAAGTGCCGATTTTTTTTTCCAGACAATAAGCTGTATAACTCCTTAAATAAGCAATACTATAATTTTATTTCGATTTAAGACTATATTCAAGGTTTAAATTAAATCACACTCGTTCACTGCTTGACATAGGTGTCCCCTAATGCACGCCACTGCTCCCGATATTCGGCCACTCCAGAACCATCCAGCCCACACCAGACAGAATTTCTTAGCAGAAAAACTCAGATACATATTTTGGTCCAAATTGGGGATCGAACCCGGGGCCTTAAGCGTAGCCGTCGCTTTAAAGTGCGACCCGCTAACCACTGCGCCACTGAGGTAGTCAAGTTGTTTCTATTACCCATATACCTATGTCACTGAGTTACAATACAACTAAGTTACAATTCTTAGTGGCAGCCCGGAGTCTGTAAGTTGGCGGTCTTGAACCCCGTGCCTCGGAAAGCACGTTAAACCGTTGGTCCTGCGCCCAATCCCTCGTGGTCGTGTCACAGTAGTGTCCCCATTGGAATATGAGATTAACCGTGAGACTTTTTGGTGTCTGTACTGAAGAATCAAATAAATATTTGGAATACGAACCACAAAAATAATCTATTACAAAAAAAAATAGGGAGAATATAAAATCCAAATATTTATTTGACTTTTTTAATGAGAGTGCACTTGTGTTTGCGGACACACTTGAGCAATATAATATATTCTGCGTACGTGGCTGATCACAATATTTTAGTTAATTACGTCGGGATCAGGTCGATGTATGTTTAATTTCTGATATTTATTTAAAAAGGAACCTGTTTCAAATAAATTATTCAGCACTCTAATAAAACCAATTCCTTTAATTATAAAACTTCAGTTTCAGGATCAAAGTTACAGTTTATATTTCAGGCCTGTTTCGGAAGCGCCATCATTTCCTTTTCATCTGTATTCTATAATTATACAGGGTGAAACTTTTAAAAGGCACGCGTGGCCAATCAGTTAGTATGTTAAATGGTTTTGACAGGCGTTGCTTTTAACGGGAATAAGAAAGGATCTAAGGTTATTTTGGAATACTTCAAAGCAGTAATGCATTTTCCCAAACGATGTGTGTAGTACAAATATTGGTTTTAATCTCGAGTCGTTTTTTCTCTGGAGGATTTTTAATGTAATAAAAGCACTTTTTTTTCTAAATCAGCCTATAAACTGTCCCACTGCAGGGCAAAGGCCTCCATCATAGAAATCAAGTTATCGCTACTATGATGGGATTAGCCTTAATCACCACGCTTGTCAAATACGGATTGGTGATCACAAACCCAAGCTATGTCCGAAAAATTCGAAACATACTTTTCGCTCGACCCGGGAATCGAACCTAGGACCCTGAGATCACGGCCCGGTACTTAAAGCACTTGACCAGAAGGGCGTTAAAAAAACCTTATACATTAAAATTCATTTTTTTTTCTTAAAAAGCACCTTATACAGTAAAAATCCTCTTTTTTATTAAAAAGCACCTTATACATTAAAAATCCTCTTTTTTCTTAAAAAGCCCCTTATTCATTAAAAAACCTCTTTTTTCTTA
>CM032487.1:4755332-4782100 GCA_019059595.1 Marasmia exigua | reverse complement strand
TATGTCCACATGACGAGTGTGGGTTGCTGATAATGAGTTCACCTATGTGAACCACGGGAGAAAATATGTCCCGTGGTCCACCTAGTTGGACTAAGCAGGTGAACCACGGGCAGTAGAGGCTGATTTCCTATTTCCTGAAAATGGAAAATAATTTGTTCTGTGTAAGATTTGTGTTTGACTGACCGGATGGCGCAATTGGTAGTGTCGACCCTGCCTCTTACGCCAAAGGTCGTGGGTTCGATCCCCACCCTGGACAAACATTCGTGCGATGAACATTTGTGTTTGTTCGGTGTCTGGGTGTAATATAAGTATTTAAGTAAAAAAATAAATAAAATAAAAACATTTATTAACCAAAAACACACATTAACAGAAAGAAAAGTTCTTTAACTCCCACACTAGGCAGAGCCTGTCTCGTGGGTGTCAAATCATATGAATTTCCGCTATGGCTTATTGTCTAAATTAAGAATAAAGTGACAAACTGAATGTAATCTTCAAAAAAAATATATATATATATATATATCGAAAAGTAATCAAAAATACTAAAATTTAAGCGCGTTAGTGAAGTAGAGTGTGTGCGTGTGTGTATGTGTATGTTGTGAGTGTGGTGAGGAGGAGTTGGGTTTTGGGTAGCCCTATGATTTTAGTCTTGGAATCGAGCGACAGGAGGGTGCTGGGTCTCTGCCGCTCGCTACCTATTAAGGGGCAAGTGTATATGTATACCAGTACTAAGTACATTTATGAGGATACTTTGAGAATTTCCTCGGACTGTTTGTAGTTCCAGGATAAAAGTAGGCTTAAAAGCCTCTTTTTAGCGTCATGAGTTTGGCAGTATTTTGTATTTGTGATATTTGCAAGTGTGTTG
Organism: Marasmia exigua; assembly: GCA_019059595.1. Taxonomy (NCBI): domain Eukaryota; kingdom Metazoa; phylum Arthropoda; class Insecta; order Lepidoptera; family Crambidae; genus Marasmia; species Marasmia exigua. The sequence goes on along the minus strand of CM032487.1, from coordinate 4,781,238 downwards.
TAAATTCGTGGTAATAGAAATGGCTTGAAACGTTGAGCAAAGGACGATTTAATTTCAACTGTGGGGAGCTTGAAGACTCTTTTCCGTAGTATGCTATCTCTTGCTGGTAACTGCAAGAATTGTTTGTGCATGTATACGGCAGCCCGAATTAAAAACAACCTACGGACACTTAATACTTGAGCTTCTGTGTAGACCTCTACTGTCGGATAAGACCTCCTTCTTCCCAATGCTACCTTTAAAACCGCTCTCTGAGCCCTCTCCAGTACCAATAATGTAGAGGATGCCGCACCGCCCCATGCCAGAATGCAATAGTTAATTATTGATTCACATAAAGCCAGATAAACTAATTTTATAACGCTGCCGTCGGTGGACTCTCTCAGTGTTTTCATAACATACATAAGCTTTCGGACCCTAGCGGAGGTTACTGATACGTGTTTTTTAAAGTTCAGATTCTGATCAATTGTGACTCCCAGATATTTCAGAGAATCAGTGCGCCTTATCGAGCTACAGTTGCATGACGGGACCTCTTTCTGGTTAGGGTCGGATGTCACACAGGAAATGTTGTTGTGCACTTTAATACTAGCCAAGAGGGACTCTGGAGGTCTAGACGCTGCGGTTTTATGAAAACACTGGAATTGTGTTTTCGTGGGATTTAGAGTTAGGATGTTTCGGTTTAACCAATTTTGAATCCCTTTCATACCCAGAATTGCCGAACGATTTACTTCGTCCCAAGATCTTCCATGGAAGAGAATGGCTGTGTCGTCGGCGTAGCAGATAGTCTCACTGTTTTGCATATCATTTCGCATGATATCGTTTATATATGTAATAAACAAAGTAGGCCCCAGGATGCTCCCCTGTGGCACACCAAAATTTACGGGTCTCATCGCTTAGGCGGTCTCCAACCCTGACACATTGCCCTCTACCAGATAAATAGCTCGAAAACCAATCCAAAGATAACCCACGTATTCCATAAGCGGATAGTTTGCTAAGCAGTATAGGGACCGATACTGTATCAAACGCCTTTGCTAGATCAAGAAAAACGCCGATACAGCATCGGCCCTGGTCTAGATGTGAGACGACTGTGTCTATGAGGAGAGTCACTGCCTGTTCGGTAGATTTTCCCTGTCGGAAACCGAACTGATGATTTGAAAACGCACAGTTATCCTCAAGGTATCTAATCAGTCGCTTGTTGACTATTCGCTCGAGAAGCTTGGAAAATCCACCAAGGAGTGAGATGGGACGGTAGTTACACGGTTCCTCTTTGTTGTCACCTTTATGAATGGGAATGACAACAGACACTTTCCATTCACTTGGAAAGGCACCAGAGGACATACTTAGATTAAAAATAGCTGCCAGCGGGTCAGCAATGGCATTAGAGATTGATTTAATAAGTTTGTTGGTGATGCCATCTTTACCTGGTGCACTATCAGAGTCAAGAGAGCGCATAAGGCCGAGAACTTCGCAAGGATCAGTGGGCGACAAGTAAAAAGAGCCTAAGGGAGAATCAGGGATGTTGAGTTTACTGGCAAGTGAATGCTGAGTCTCATTTGATTTCTGTAAAATGTCATTGGCCAGCTTATTACCTATCGTTGAAAAGTAGGAATTACAATAGTCAAGTGATTCCGCGGGAGAGGATTTGGTAGTCAGGAGTACTTGATTACTTGTTGGACATCGTTCTCCATCAGTTATCATTTTTATTGTCTTTGCGCAGTATTTTACACAAGTATTTGCGCAGACACAAGTGCACTCTCTATTCCCGTACCCTCTTATTTCGATGGGACACTAGTGCGACACGACCGAGGAGGGATTAGACAAAGGACTAACGGCTTAACGTGCTTTCCGAAGCACAAGACCGGCAACTTCCAGACTCCGGAAAACAGAAAAACTCAGGTACAAATTTTGGCCCGACCCGGGGATCGAACCCGGGACCCCAGGCGCAACAGTCGCTTTAAAATGCGACCTACCTATAATAAGGTACCTACATGGTATAATAAGGTATTTGGTAGAAGTCCCGTAAATAACTATTCTTATTCATAAATGTTTGTTAACCTTTGCTAACTAAAACGGTGTTAAAGAACAGTTTTCATTCTTTTTTTTTTAACAATCAAAAATGGAACGTTCATGAATAAAGACCTACTTCGAATTAGCTTTCCGAGTGGGTATGTCAGCTTTATTTATTATTTATAAATATATTAGTAGGATGACCTACAAAAGGTTACAAAATGTAGGAAGTTGACTTTGTTTTAACTTTCCTTTTTATTTACTTTTAGTTTAATTTTATTTCTTAGTTATTGTTTTAATTTTCTTGTGTTTTTGTAGGATGACCTATATTTTTTATTACCCACCTACATATTATACCTCCTTATTACAAATCGCGAACTAAGGATAGTCCCGAAACAAACCTCGTGCCTATAGAACTGGATGACATGGGCTTTAGTACCTACCTACGGTAATAACTTTAGAGCGAGATTTTTAATAAGGTGGCAAATGTTTATGAATAAGCCCTTAAATATTTTTAGACCAAACAACTGCCGCATCCAAACATTCACAGCGCCTGTCCCGATACAATCTCGCGGCGGAGTGTGAAGCATTATCCCGACTGTACAAAGCTGACTGTACGTGTCCGACACAATCGTACGGGCCTTTTGATGACCTTTATTAAACCCTGATTTATGGCTGTACCGCTTTTAAGCGATGGAAGATACGTTTCATACTCATTTTGACGAGTCTCTTTGTCAGAATTCTTAACGAAGTTCAATAAAATATGCAATATTTAGGTACCTTAAAACGAGTATGTAGGTACAGTGGCGGACAGGTCAAGCTATACAAAACTGTCAAATTTCCTCAATTGATTTCGAACTCAATGTGTAACAATGTAAGGTTTATAATCGAATGAAGAAATTTGACAATTACATGAGGGGTAATTGCCATACTCACCACGCTTGGCAGACGGGTTGGCGAGGGATTTGTTATAAAGCAGAGTTTTCCTTCTCTGGGTGCTGATGATCATGCCAGCAGCTTTACCTTAGTCGCCTTTTACGACACTTCGGTAAGAGTGAGGGTGGCCTATTCTACTCTGCCGGGGACCACACGGCGTATTGCGTTGACCCAATTGCGTTACGCATAATAAATAAATAAATAAAACATGTTTATTTATCCGACAACAGTGATTCATTAAGTGTTAGAAACATACAAATTAAAAAAAAAATGACTGAAAAATGAATGAATGCATAGACCATAATCCAGAAGTTCTGAACTTGGCTACCTAAGTTAGTACTAGTACCTACTCTTCATGGGCGTAGCCACGGCGGGGCAGGGTGGGTAGGGCACTTGCCCCACTCTGGCTCTGACCTGTACTGTAAGGTATCTAATCAGATTTAAGAAACTTATTTGTCTAGGCACTAACTAGTTACTATAATTAATGTGCATACTGGAGAGTCGTTAGTCGACACAGAAAAATTACGTTCAAAACAAAAAGCGCGCTAGTTACATTATTTTAGACTACAGCTACACCCATGACTGCCCCACCCTTAGCCAATGGCTGCCCCACCCTGAGCCCATGAATACCCCACCCTGAACCCATGACTGCTACACCCTGAGCCCTTGACTGCCCCACCCTGAGCCCATAACTGCTCCAATCTGAGCCCATTACTGCCCCACCCTGAACCCATGACTGACCCACCCTGAGCCTATAGCTTCCCCAGCTTGAGCCCATGACTGACTACCCCATCCTCAGCCCATGTTTCCCCCACCCTGAACCCATAACTGCATCACCCTGAGCCCATGACTACATCAACCAGAACCCATGACTGCCCCACCACCCCACCCTGAACCCTTGACTACCTGAGCCCATGACTTCCCCACCCTAAACCCAAGACTGCCCACCCTGAGCCCATGATTACCTCAGCCTGAATCTATGTTTACCTCACCCTGAGCCCATGATTACCCTACCCTGAGCCCATGACTACCCCACCCTCAGCCCATGGCTGACCCACCCTGAGCCCATGATTACTCCACCCTTAGCCCATGACAACCCCACCCTGAATCCATGACTGCCCCACCCTGAGCCCATGAATACCCCACCCTGAGCCCAAGGCTGGCTTCGCTCATGCCTACATGCTACATACTCCACCTACAAGTTATATATCTACTATTAATACATCAAAATTGTATAGGCTTATTAATGTTACCGTGCTTTTTTTCCGAAGGCTTTAAATACTGCAAAACATGCTATGATAAATTATTCCTTTTAAAGCGAGGAACCCAAAAAAAAAAGCTCTACTTGCGATGCTCAACGCAACACAAGTTTTTAACCTCATGATTAAGTTGTTTAACTTAATTATCTCTTACATCCACATGATTACCATCATTGTTTACTATTTCACGGTGCCTGGCCTAATGGTAATTGTGTAATTTGAATGTTATTACCGCACGCTACTTATCAGAACTGATGATTTCCCATAGAATTATGTATATATATTTTGTATCGACATAATGAATGAAAGAATGAATGAATGAATGAATGAAACTTTATTTGGCACAATACAAAACAAGGAAACTTAATTAGAAACATAACTGGTAAATATGTAAACAGATGCTGCCATACCGACAGCTAGTTTGTAATACGTCACTGGATGGCGCCACTGCGCCAGCCAATTATAGCGCATGCTGTTTCTAATTCTTTCTCTTCTCCTGTTGCCATTTTGCGTGCCTGTTGTTCTTTTTATACAATAAATATTTTATACTTCATTTTTACGAGTTTAACATTCTACAACGGACCCTCTGGACCCTTTTCATGGTCCTTCGAGCCGGATATGAACCAGCGACCTATGATGTTCTATTGGACTGATTCCATGATTACTCTATGCTGGATTAAAAATGACCCCTCCAAGCGTGACGTTTTTGTGTCAAATAGAGTTGCTCAAATACAAAGCTTGTCTCTTAAAGACAATTGGTTTCATGTGAGATCCTCAGATAACCCTGCTGATGTGGCTTCGCGTGGATTAGAACCACAGAATTTCTCCAATTGTAAAATATGGTTCACTGGTCCCCACTGGCTTTCCCAGCTCGACTCACCTTGGTTTCATTCCCCTCAAGTAACCCCTGAGATGGATTTGGTAGACACTGACCCCTCTAATAGCGAGCCCAGTGTATCTCTACTTACCCATGAAGAGAATAAAAACGATTTTCTTGATGTATTTAAGAAGTTTTCTTCTTGGAGTCGATTGGTCAGAGTCATGGCTTATGTGCGCCGTTTTATCAATAATGCTAGAAATCCTAGGTCTAAATGTATAGATTTTTTGACAAGAAATGAGCTAAATCATGCATCGAATGTCATTATTAAATGTGTGCAGAGTTCACATTTTCACAAAAATGCCGATGGTTCTGTCTCGTCAAAGACAGGTTCCAATTCGAAATCTTTGAAATATTTAAATATATTTTCGGATGGTGAAGATATGTTGCGCGTAGGTGGTCGCTTACTTCACTCTGATATCCCTGTTGAACAGAGATTCCCCTTGTTGCTACCAGCACGTTGTCATGTCACTGATTTGCTAATTAGATATGAACATGAGAGGCTATTGCATGCTGGAACTCAATCGACGTTGTCTAGTTTGAGAAGGTTTGTTTGGCCGCTGAACGCTCGGAATTCCGTCCGTCATTTGATACATAAGTGTGTTCGTTGCCACAGGTTTAAGGCAGAAGCTGCTTCACAAATAATGGCTGACTTACCGAAGTGTCGCGTAACGCCTACACGGCCCTTTCTGTTCACAGGTATAGACTTTGCAGGGCCACTGTCTGTCAAGATTGCCCGAATAAGAAAACCTCTCATTACTAAAGGTTATATATGTCTTTTTGTTTGCCTAAGTACTAAAGCAATTCATATTGAATTAGTATCTGATCTAACTACCAAAGAATTTCTAAGTGCCTTTCGTAGATTCATTTCTAGACGCGGTAAATGTGCAAAGATATTCAGTGATAACGGTACTACGTTTCATGGAGCTAAAAATGAGCTTCATGAGTTACATGAAATGTTTAAAAGGGATTTTGAACAAATTTCTGATTATGTAACTTCTGAGGGAATTGAATGGCGTTTTATAGTTCCTCATGCAGCTCATTGGGCGGGATATGGGAAAGCTCTGTAAAGCTCGTGAAACATCACTTAAAAAGAGTTTTAGGTAATACTGTACTTTCATATGAGCATTTGTATACCCTCCTGACTCAAATTGAGGCGATTGTAAACAGTCGGCCAATTACTCCATTAAAAGACTCGGATGGTGATGAGCAGTGTCTCACACCAGCTCATTTTTTAATAGGTAGCAGTCTGACATCTCTTCCAGAAGGAGACTTTTCAAAATTTCCTGATAACAGGCTCGATATTTATCGACAAATTTGCAAACTAAGGCAGACTTTCTGGAAGAGATGGAGGGCTGACTATTTAAATACACTTCAAATGAGGTACAAGTGGTATAAGTTAAATCCTGATTTATTAATAAATACCATTGTATTATTAAAAGATGATAATTTGCCTCCTTTGTCTTGGCCATTAGGTCGTGTAGTAGAACTGTATAAGGGCAAGGATAATCATGTCCGAGCTGTTGTTGTAAAAACTAAATCAGGTTTATACTCTAGACCTATTACCAAAATTGCTCCCCTACCCTTTGAGCAAAATGTTTAATTTGTTTTCTCTGTTTCTACAACAAAACTGTGTTGTTATTACTTTCCATATAAAATATTATTAATAGGTGTCTAAAGCATCATAATAATTGAATAATGTATTGATGTAATATTGGAAAATGTAACACAATGGAAAACATAATTAGTAAAATATGTATTTATATGTTTATAACATTTTATTTTCTTGTTGTTCCAAGATGTTTCTTTAAGAGATTTTCTGTCTCTATTGTTTTTAATTACACTACATAGTTGAAATGTGTGATAGTGAGATTTATGTTCATGAGTGTTTTTGTATAATCTGCAATGGGTGAATAAGATTCGGTTATTATTAAGGTTGTAATGCTCGTAGGACTTCCTTATGGTTGTGTACTAATGTATGATGCCAAGAGCGCCTTAGTTTTCCTTACCATTTTCGGGTTATAATATTGCTTTGTGCTATTAATTCTCATAATATTGTGAAATATAATTATCCATTTCTGTTTTTCTGTAAAAATTGAAATAAATGTGTAATTTCAATGGGGCGGGTGTATGGTAAATATGTAAACAGATGCTGCCATACCGACAGCTAGTTTGTAATACGTCACTGGATGGCGCCACTGCGCCAGCCAATTATAGCGCATGCTGTTTCTAATTCTTTCTCTTCTCCTGTTGCCATTTTGCGTGCCTGTTGTTCTTTTTATACAATAAATATTTTATACTTCATTTTTACGAGTTTAACATTCTACAACGGACCCTCTGGACCCTTTTCAATAACCTAGATATAAATCATTAACGAAAAGTAGGACAACATTATCCCTGTATGCGCCAAACAGGCGGCCGCTCAGCATTAGTCGGTGCTGATCCAAGAGACCAACCCCGACGCTGGTTTTCAGCGACTACCATAACATTATTGCGCACCTTTTCCATATCTATGCAACAGTCGTATGCATAAAATTGAGATTGAGATAGCAAAGAAGAAATAAATAATTGAACAGATGCGCAATATGGGGGCAGGCAGATTATACAAAACAAAATCATACAAAAAAAAAGTGTAAATTATAAAAAAAAGAAGAAGAAAGAAAGACCCATCAACATTAAAAAACTTAAATTACAGACCGACCAAGATCAGAAGGCACGTCAGTGACATTGACAGGGGGGCGTTGTAATAATACGTATTATATGTATGTATACCTACGTATTGCCCGTGTGGTCCCCGGCAGAGTAGAATAGGCCAACCTCACTCTTACCGAGGTGTCGTAAAAGGCGACTAAGGTAAAGCTGCTGGCATGATCATCAGCACCCAGAGAAGGAAAACTCTGCATTTATATCAAAACCCTCGCCAACCCGTCTGCTAAGCGTGGTGAGTATGGCAACTACCCCTCATGTGATTGAGGGAGGCCCGTGCCCCAGCAGTGGGGACTTAAATGGGCTGATGATGATGATACCTACGTATAACAAGTATTACTCGTACTTATATATTTGTAATCCGTAACACAGGTGCTTGAGCTACCTATCTCGGAGTCAGATAAATGTATGTGATGTTGTGAAATATTTATATTTATTTATAATATGTTTAATAATAACTTACGAGTAACGTACGTCATAAAGTCATAGGTACTTACATGAAAAATATAAGTTACGTAAGTACATAACTTATTCTTTTTGAGTTTAGCCCCAAATTGCGCTGAGGTCCGTGGTTTTGTCCATAGGTAAGTACATTTGGTGTGATGGTTTCATAATCAGACATAAGAAACAAACAGTTTCGTAATAGCAAGATTAAAAATAATAAAATATTAATAAAAAACTGACTTTAAAAGGATTTGATCGTAATCTGACAGAGCCCATCAATCGTAAGGACAGGCGGACCGAATCGGCGGGTTATAAACAAATAGCCTTTTTAAAACAATCGGATCGGATCTGTAAACTTACACACACGTAGGTACAGTCAACAAGATATGGAGCGTAGTTCAGTGGATAAGAATTTCCAAACGAGAAGAGGAGAAGGTAGGATAGAATCCGTAGCGTGCTTCTCTAGAATGTGCTACAGAAACTACTAGAATCAAAGAGGGTGGTGAAACAGTCTTCATCCCCCGGGCGGCCGTCACCCACGCTATTTTTTTTTATTTTGGCACAGTATATTGGCTCTCCTCAGCCTGATGGTAGGGTAAATGTGGGATAGACGCCTCAGTGGGATAGTTGCCTCAGAAAACACATAGCGATATGTATAAACATTAGACCCGTTGTGTTTTGTTCTAACGTAACCCTACCCCCGCCCGTCCTTCAGTCAGTGCCACGCACTCAGCTGGAATGGAGTGTGTCGCGAGTTGTGAGACAATGAACATTTTTTGCGGTAATTAATTCGTGAATTTGGTTCGTCTGAAATATTGATAAGCTCGCAACTTTTGTTTTTATGAGGTAAGTGTCGATATTTTTGTTTTATTTATGTGTAGATGTCTTAAATAAAAGATTTTGTTTATTATTTACGTATGTTTTATCATTGAAGTAAACAATATTTTGCGCGGCGTCTATCCCCTCGAAAAAGGATAGATGCCTAGTTTTTTGTGAGTATAGATGCCCTTAGAGGCATTTATCCCCTATTAAACTTTAATCGATTTTTTATATTTTAGATATGCCTACTTGTGAGGCAAAGTAGGGGCAAGCCCGCGGGGCGAATGGACGGAAGATGCCCTAAGAGAAACTTTTGAAGAAATGAGGCAGAATAAGCACGGCTTGAATGAAATATCTCGTCGATATGGAATTCCTGCCAGGACCCTGAAAAGACGTTTCGTGAAACAAGATACTAAGAAACTTACTTTAGGTACGGTGATTACTGTAATCCTTGCAAGCGATTAAAATTGCGCCATGAAAAAAATATTAAAGCAATCATCTAAAACGTATCAGAAGTTGCCATTTTAAATGTTTATACTAATATTGTATTATTAGATACTAAAATTGATCTCAGTTTCAATATTAAACCAAAGATGATTATGCTTATGAATGAAAATGTAACAGTTGTTGATAAAAAATAAATAAATCTAAGATAATCTTGAATTATATGCATAGGGCATCTATCCCACAAGCCAAATCATTATTATGGCATCTAACCCACACTTTAGGCATCTATCCCCGATTATAATACTTTTTTATTTCTTTTGTACAAAAAAAAATTACATCTATTAATGTTAAATTACTTTAATTATTTATTTTATTAATAAGTACACAACACATCACAATCATTTATTTTTTATGAAAACTCATATTCTATCATTTATTTGCCTATTTCAAAAAGTGCGGCAACTATCCCACATTTACCCTAAGCAAGAGAAGAGCCCAAGATGCAATTACAACGGAAGCGATGTCAGGCATCACCTCCGTTGGCACCGCCATACTGGCCCGCGAGATGCTTCTTCACCTTTCGTTTGAAGGACCCCATATAGTAGGAAGGGGGAAATACATGCGCCGGCAACGCGTTCCATTTCTTGATGGTGTGGCAGAAATAAGAACTGCCAAATTTTTTAGTCCGTGATGTTTTCCACTGTGAAGCGGTGACAGCGTTGTCCGGCGCGTGTAGTTCTGTGACGGAATAGGGCAGGGGGTATGAGGGAGAAAAGCTCTTCAGAGCATTCACCGTGGTACCTATAGAAGGTAAAAGACGCTAAGCGACCCGATGTCTCTACGTAGTTGAAGAGGTTCGAGGGATATTGGTGACCTCTTCGTCACCTATATTACGTACAGCCCGTCGCTGCAATGCGATTGGATTGTAGCTACTTGCTGCACTGTGGCGTTACATGCGAAATAGATCACTAATACCTAGGATTAAGATGTTACTAACAATATATGAGTTATTGACTTGAAATAAATGATAAATAAATAAATAAAATCTGTCGAGAGCATCCATGAGGTATTTAGCGGAGCCATCCTAGAGATGCGAGCAGTAGTCCACGCATGCCCTGACTTGACCACTACCACTATACTATACTATACTACCTATAGGTACGACTGTATCCACTGCTCCGAACATCTACATGGTCTGCTGTAAAAAATAGTAGCCTATAATTACTTACCAGTGTCATGGGTCCGCTTAAAAACCGTGCCCTGGTTGACCATAGAAGAGCCACAACTGGATTGATCCAACGGCCTCAAAAATAACAGCGTCTGTGCCGTAAGTGAGAATGCCGGACGCTCAATTCGGGGGTTTGATAACACTAGTCAACAATTTTTTAACTTTTTTTCGCAACAAATAACAGAGGTCCATAATTTTACTAAATAGCACTCTCTGATAATGAATCTGTTTTCAAAATTTTGATACCTCGTCTAGTATTTGATTTATAGAGAGTCAAATATCTCAAAATTTGGTTTTTCATTGGCAATTTCAAAACAAGTACAAGCACTTTAAAAAATGGTTTCGGCATATCAGTAAGGCTCATTTTCTTAATTATATATATATCAATAAGATTTATTTTGTAGTCTTTAATCTATATTGAGTAATATTCATATCAACATCCGTGTACTTATAGCGCATACAAATCATCACTTAATTCTTGTAATCTTGTAATGTTCTTTTTATAAGATAGCTTAATTGGCTGTAGCGTTGCAGGGAAATCAGGTAAAATTATAAATTAAAAAGCATTTTATAATTTGGGGTTTTTAATTTTTAAAATATCTATTGAAATTTGTTACATTCCCAATTGATACATATTTAAATAAATCCCAAAAAAAAACACTTAAGTGCCACTTTTCAGATTTTCAACCCTCTGTAACTTAATAACTTGACGTGATATGAAGATTCTGATAACAGATCTAGATTCAGCATATGAAGCTCTTCATATTTATCATATTTTTATTCAGGTTGTGTTTTCTTGTTGACTTGTGTAATTGTGGCAGCGCTCTTGTGACTACAGTGGTGTCGCGGGTGTCCATGGGCGGCGGCAATCGCTTACCATCATGTGATCCGTCTGCTCCTTTGCCATCTATTGCATAAAAACTAATTCAAAATCGGTTTCCTCCATAGCTACGATGCCATAGACAAATACGCACGTCAAACACACCAAGGAGCCCAATTCTCGGGTTTGTGACATTTCAAAAACATGGCGGATATCACTTGAAAACCATACAAAATAACTATGTTTTAGTGATATATGTCGTATGAAAATAAATGTCACTAGCTCGAGAATTGGGCGCCACGTCGATTATTAGTCGAAGTTAAAAATTGTTTTTTTTATATGATAGGTGGCAGACGAGCAGATGGATTAGCTGATGGTAAGCGATTGCCGCCGCTCATACACACCCGCGACAGCAGTGGAGTTACAACTGCGCTGCCAACCTTTAAACCCCCTCTTCCTCGGATTGGGCCTCCGGTACCCTCAGTCACGCGAAACACAGCACAGTGCTGATTCACGCCAGTTTCCTGTGAGGTTGTGGTATCACCCCGGTCGAGCCGGACCATTTATGCCGAAGCTTGCCTCCTACTCACCAGTGTCATCCACATAGCAAGGCAGCAGAACAGTCTCATTCTCATAAGTCTTCACCGTCACTGGGATGCTCTTGAAGTCATTCTCACTGCTGCACTTCTGCACTAACACGACCACTAGCACCTGCATTAGCGTCTTTGTGGAGACCATTGTAGCACCTTTATGCAGCCTTCAGCTGTTGTACAGTTCTTTAGGATAGGTACTAACACCTGTTATACCTTTTTGTAACTAGTACACTGTTGAAGCAAGTTTTGTTTGTTGTAGAGTGATTTAGGAATAAGAAAAACACTATCTTTGACGACCCGTTTGGAACAGTGGTAGTGAACGCTGCCTCTGATACAAGGGTTGCGGGTTCGATCCCCGCACAGTACAAACATTTGTGTGCATGAACATGTTTGTTTGTATTGGTCTGGGTGTTTGCTATGTATTATAAGTATGTATTTACAAAAGAAAGGTATTATATGTATATATTTGTAATCCCACTGTTGATTCTGATATCCGTAACACAGGTGCTTGAGCTACCTATCTCGGAGTCAGATCAATGTATGTGATATTGTGAAATATTTATATTTATTTATTTATTTTATTTTTATTGCTAAAACTGTGTACAAAATAGAGTGGTAACCTGTGGTGATAACATTATGTATCGGGCATGCAATGTTTCAACGTTTAACTAGGAAAATAAATAATTAAGATTTTACAAACAAAAATAAAATAAATAATTACAAAATGAACTAACTAATGCTTTTCATCGAAGTATTCAGTTATAGGTAAAGTATAAAATAAATTTTTGATAATTTGAATTCACTTTTAAATTTGGGTAAGTTAAGGCTTTTCAAATGAGTGGGTAAATGGTTGAAGATTCTGATGCCTGCATAATGTGTACTGTCTAGTAGAGTTAAGGGGACGGGTAGGGCACACTAGCGACGCCAATCGATTTTATTTTATTTTATTTTTTATTAATTTATTGAGTACAGCCACATGATACATATTATTATACATTTTAACTTTTAGCTACTAAACTAACTATTTTAAACAATTTCAGGGTTACCTACGTAATTGTGCTATTGTAATTAATATAGCTCCGCTGTAAACATTTTTTTTGCATGCCAGGTGCTGATGAATTGTGCGGATATTGAATTTTTTTACCACATTTATGTACCTACCACTTTTCGAGCAAAAATAAATTGATTCTTGATTCTTGGTTACAACGTCTCGTCAAACACTTACACTATTCATTAAATAACCATGCAAAAATGTTGGGTCCAACGTGTACGCGAAAATTTGTGGCCGCTTTTGGCGTGAATCAATTTTTCACGTACAAAAACGGACCCAACATTTTTTGTGCATGGTTATTTAATTAATCGTATATTTGCCGAGAGATTGTAACCCCGAAAGATATATTTTATACTACAACCTGTGCAGATAAAGAATGAGATCAGAAATGGCGGCGCATCTATTCACTTCTCGCTATTTGCGTCTATACTCGCACTCGCGGGTGTGCGAGCGAGAAGTGAGTAGATGCACCGCCATTTCTGATCCCATTCTTTATCCGCACAGGTTGTACTAACAATTATTTTCGTTTATACATATAACATCAGCCTTACGAGCTTATTCATAAACGCTTTGTGATCCGATATGTTAATTAAAAAAGTTCTATTTGTTTTTCAAGATACATACGTTAGATAAAAAGGAACAAACTGTAAGTGAATATGATTGTATCAAACGATTATGGATAATCCCTTTCATGATTAAAATGCGTTCAAAATTTAACTCTCAAATACTTAATAATTTATTTATTTATTTTAATCCCGGGATCAGAATCTCGGGGCATGTCCATATTAACATTTATGTTTGCGGTCAATGAACCCAAATAGCTCTACCTTACCTACTCCGATCATTGAAATGGACAACATTTCAAAATTGCTAAGCTCTGAAACAAAAAATACCAATTCTTTGTTTACTTTTCCGCTGCTCGAATATATATTTATTCATTTTTTATATTGCTTATTTACTGAGAAAAAAATTAAAAACTAAAAAACGTAAGATGACGTCATCGGACGGCAGAATGTAAAATATTTCTTTGATTAGCACATTATAGTTTTAAATTTACGTAATGCCAAACTCATGACATGTAACTGTCAAAAAAAAGACAACTTGTCAACGTTAAATGTATGAATGACGTTGACAATGTTGACACTAGTATTATTTACCTTTGACAGTAGTACCTTTTTTTTATTAAAACAATGATAAGCAAAGGAATATCACTGTATTCAGCCGTCCGATGACGTCATTTGGCGCTTACGTCTATTTAGAATAAAAAGAATTTTAATAATTATTTTATGCATGAAAATGGACAAATTTTGAAAAAAGAAAAAATATGGGTCTGTTCATTTTATGTCTACTTTCATATAAAAAAACAATATGGACATGTTAAAAATTTGAAATGTTGTCCATTATGGCAGTGCCAATGCAGAGGTGATGCCTTGACATCGATCCGTTGTATTGGACAACATTTCAAAATTGCTAAGCTGAAACAAAAAATACCATTTCTTTATTTACTTTTCCGCTTCGCAAATATATATTTATTAATTTTTTATATTGCTTATTTACTGAGAAAAAAATTAAAAACTAAAAAACGTAAGATGACGTCATCGGACGGCAGAATGTAAAATATTTCTTTGCCTAGCACATTATAGTTTTAAATTTACGAAATGCCAAACCCATGACATGCAACTGTCAAAAAAAAGACAACTTGTCAACGTTGAACACTGACACTGGTATTATTTACCTTTGACAGTAGTACCTTTTTTTTTTATTAAAACAATGATATGGCAGAGTTGTCTCGTAAGAGCAACAGCAAGCCAAAAAAAAAAAAAAAAAAGATAAGCAAAGGAATATCGCTGTATTCAGCCGTCCGATAACGTCATTTGGCGCTTACGTCTATTTAGAATATAAAGAATTTTAATAATTATTTTATGCATGAAAATGGACAAATTTTGAAAAAAGGAAAAATATGGGCCGTTCATTTTATGTCTATTTTCATATAAAAAAACAATATGGACATGTTAAAAATATGAAATGTTGTCCATTGCGACATGTGCTCTCCTCTTGCTTACCTGAGGCTGAGGAGAGCCAATATAGTGTGTCACTTTAAAAAAAAATCGTAATTTTGTTGAAAAAATGTTTAAAATAATCCAAATCTCGATTCCAGTATCAAAAAAGCGAAATGTTCACATTTTTTGTTCTGTCGCTCGGCTACGGTCTAAGTTCCCGGAGACACGGTCTGTTCCCCATCGCTGTATTTCGGGATAAGTAATTACGACTTTTTGCTAAAAAAACTTTCGTTAATTGTAGACATGCCCCAGCGATTTTACGATTTATGTTCGATTGACTTTTTGTAATTTTTTGTGACATTATTTCTAAACTAGTGGCTCGCCATCACTTTATTTCGGGACAGAAATAATTTCAGATTTATCAAATCTATGAGCGTATTACGACTAGTTGGGCGGTGAAGAAAAATTTCGTAACACGACTTGGATACATTAAGGTGACAGACGGGTAGGGCACACTAGCGACGCCAATCGATATTAATTTTTAGCTACTAAACCGGATCTATTTTAAACAATGACAACACTAGAGACGCCATTTGATTTAAATTGTTAGAATTTAAACCTGATATCATTTTAACAATTTCGAGGTTCGTCGAGCATCTCGAAAAGAACTTATACTATTTATTCAATACTTATAATTAGCTTTTTGGTCTGCTTCCTACTCGAAATATGAATTACCGCAAAAACGGCCACTTACGGCGTTAATCCAAATTTCGAATGCATAAACAGATCTAAAAGTTAATAACAGGCTGTATCTGTGAACATTTACATCCCTTTAACCACGTGTTCTACCAACCATTCTGAACAACATTTGTTCAATGACTTTTCGAAATTCATCGAAACATTTTTCGACTCCCTATACAAAATGACCAAGTCACGTGAGCGACTTTGTATGAAAAGTTGAAATTTTTTCGTGCGAATTTCCAAAAGTGATATAACAAAATGTAGTTCATAATGGTTAGTAGAACACGTGGTTAAAGGGATGTAAATGTTCCCAAATACACCCTGTATTAAGAAAAATGTATATATTCTTTCTGAGAGGCTCGAACCTCGAAATTGTTAAAAAGATATCCGGTTTAGTTCCTATCAATTTAAATTGATTGGCGTCGCTAGTTAGAGCCACTCGTCGCCTTAAGGTGACGGGGAGGGCACACTAGCGACACCAATCGATTTTAATTTTTAGCTACTAAACCGGATCTATTTTAAACAATTACGGGATTATAACCTGTCGGCAAACACTTACTTATACTATTTATTAAATAACCTAATGGACAACATTTCATATTTTTAACATGTCCATATTGTTTTTTATATGAAAATAGACATAAAATGAACAGATCCTTATTTTTTCTTTTTTCAAAATTTGGCCATTTTCATACATAAAATAATTATTGAAGTTCTTTATATTCTAAATAGACGTAAGCGCCAAATGACGTCATCGGACGGCTGAATACAGCGATATTCCTTTGCATATCATTGTTTTAATAAAAAAAGGTACTACTGTCAAAGGTAAATAATACTAGTGTCAACATTGTCAACGTCACTCATTCATTTCAACGTTGACAAGTTGTTTTTTTTTGACAGTTGCATGTCATAAGTTTGGCATTTCGTAAATTTAAAACTATAATGTGCTAAGCAAAGAAATATTTTACATTCTGCCGTCCGATGACGTCATCTTACGTTTTTTAGTTTTTAATTTTTTTCTCAGAAAATAAGCAATATAAAAAATAAATAAATATATATTCGAGCAGCAGAAAAGTAAATAGAGAATTGGTATTTTTTGTTTTATAGCTTAGCAATTTTGAAATGTTGTCCATTATACCCATTAAATATTAAATAACAAAAGCGGCCGCTTTTGGCGTGAATCAATTTTTGACGTACGGGTTGGACCCAACATTTTTGCACGGTTATTTAATAAACAAGTAGTATAAGTGCCCATGTATGTGCGCCCATACATGGTACATAGGTAAGGGTTTTTATTCTAAACTTACATACATATACCTACCTAAAAGCTTTTATAATTTTCTTTTATTTATTTTAATTTGGCGATTATTAGCTAAATACTTTTTTATTTGTAATCAGACGCAGTTATTTTTTCAATATTTTCGAACGAAAAACTAAATATTCACTCCCTTAAAAACTCTAAAGATTAATTAAAACTTTTTGATTCGAACACTCACTAAAACTTTTTATTGTCTGTGGCGGCGCGCGCAAGTTAGCGGGAAACCGAACACGAACTGTCACTAACGCGCATGCGCCCCGAGACGCATCCAGGAATTAGCTGCAAGGCGGGGACACACTGAGAGAGAACTAAAAATTTAAGGTAATGGATTTATCTTAATCATTTTATATCTTATTAAACAAGGTAATCAACGCCCTATTGTCTAGTGGTTTAAGTACCGCGCCGTGATCTCGGGGTCCTGGGGTACGATTCCCGTGTCGAGCAAAAATTATATTTAACATTTTTCTGACATTGCTCGAGTTTGTGATCACCAATCCGCATTAGGCAAGAAGCGTGGTGATTAAGCCTAATCCCATCATAGTAGCGATAACTTGATTTCTATGATGAAGCCTTTGCCCTGCAGTGGGACAGTATATAGGCTGATTAATGTATACTTAAAACAAGGTAATTAATTTAATATAGGCAGGCACTTATCTGAAAACAAATTACACGACCTCGACGGCGCAGCATCCATGATATTAGAGTGTTCCAGAGGGCCTAATTTAAAACAGACGTTACGACCGAATCGGAATTGCCCTCTCTTTCACACGCGCTGTTTGTCTCCTTTGTTTGGATGCGACTTTTGAAATAACATCCTGAAGCTATAACAAGTTTCAGAGAGATTGTAATAAGACATTAAGGGCTTTCTTCATAATTGTAAAAAATAAATACAATAAATAAATAAACCTTTGTTTCCCGAACCTCGCGAAACCTTTTGTTAACTAAAATGGTGTTATAAAGCAGTTTACATTATTTTATCGATATATTAGTATTTTTTTTATTCAATACGTCTAAACTGCTCTATGATACCGTTTTAGCTAACAATGGTTTATTGATCGTTATAATAAAGCCTCTAGTAAATATATGAGCGGTATTTCTTTCCTCCCGGTGTACCTCAAACGTGTGGCTTGTCCAGTTAATTAATTGTATCACCTTTAATTTAGTTCAAGAAAGATGTCGTACTCAATGTAGCTTTAATAGTTGGTGGAATGCGTCTTAGAGCAAGCTTATAAAAATACAATTCGAGTATATTATAAGCATAATAGATAGTACTATTAATTACCTAAATATTTTAAATAAATAGGTCCGTTTTTGTATGCGTAAAATTGATTGAAAAAGCCACAAAAGTGGCTGCTTTTGGCGTGATAAAATTTTCGCGTATGTGTTGGACCCAACAGTTTTGCATGATTATTTAATAAATAGTATAAGTGTTTGCCGACCGGTTGTAACCCCGAAATTGTTTGAAATAGATCCGAGTTAGTAGCTAAAAATTAAAATCGATTGGCGTCGCTAGTGTGCACTACCCGTCACCTTAATGTAAGAACCGTAGTAAAACTATGGAATCAGCCACCAACGATGGTGTTTCCGAACAGATACGACCTGGTGATCTTCAAGAAAAGAGCTTAGCCGGCAACGCATTTGTGATGCCGTTCGTGTCACAGATGTGTATGGGCGGCGGTAATCACTTACCATCAGGTGAGCCGTCTGGTCGTTTGTCATAATGTATAGAAAAAAAGTTATTTTTGTGCGCGAAGAACCATAACTATTAGCAAGCAAACCAACTGTAACTACTAGCAAACAAAAGCACGGACCTAGTCTGTGGTAGGTATGTACTATGAACCAATAAAAAAATATAATCAGGAATGGAAAATGTTGGGCACACACTTAGATTAAATCACATTGTTTAATCTAAGGTAGGTACACACCTTTATTTATCATTCATTTTCTCAAAAGATTCAGGAGCCCAAGAGCCCAATTCTCGGGCTCGTGACATTTATTTTCATACGACATATATCACTAAAACATAGGTTTTTATATGGTTTTTAGGTGATATCCGCCATGTTGTCAAAATGTCATGAGCCCGAGAATTGGAGCCCAATTCTCGTGCTCGTGACTTTTATTGTCATCATACGATATATCACTAAAACATAGTTTTTTTGTATGGATTTCATGTGACAACCACCATGTTTTTTCATATCGACAATCCCGAAAGTTGGGCTCCAGGAGCCCAATTCTCGTGCTCACGATATTTATTTTCATACGACATATTATATCACCAAACACAGTTTTTTTGTAAGGGTTTTAGGTGATATCCGCCATGTTTTCAAAATATCACGAGCACGAGAATTGGGCTCCAGGAATAGTTTTTTTCTACCTTAATCTATGGTTAATGCTCAGTTTCTTGAAATAGATTGAAGTATACCTAGGTAGATAAGATTTAAAAAATAAGATACTTACATACCTATTTGCTTTACATTACATTCTGATCTAGTTATAACGGGTTTTTCGAACAACAATAAATTATTATCTTTATCAGAAAAATAACAAAATAAATTCCTTAGAAAATGCCTCAGGCCTAATTAAATTTAAATGCCGTAATCTACATAGTCGGGATTTAAAAAAAATATCGTGCCTTTTTAGTGATGCGGACTCGAATAATTACAACATATCGAATTCTCGCCTATGAATGGTGATTATTATCTTTGAATTAGTTATTACGGTAATAAATTATTGATTTATCTTAAATTATTAAATTTTATGCTCTATGTTAAAAAGATAGGTAAGTATTTAATTTAAATGTTTCATTATGCAAATCTTACATTATTATTGGGTAATTTAAGAGAAGAGCGTACTCTTTTAGTAAAAAAAGGCCGGTTATTAGCGATCTCTCTGATTTCGCAGATGTTCATGGGCGGCGTTGATTACTTTCCATCAGGTGACTCGCTTGCTCGTTTGTCGCCTCTAGCATAAAAAAACCAGCCAAGTGCGAGTCGGACTCACTCATGAAGGGTTCCGTAGCAGCAAGTAAGAATGGAAGGTAAATTGCGGTTTACGGTTTATAACGTATTAAAGAAAACTACTTACTAGATCTAGTCCAACCCAATTTTCGTTGTTAGTTTTCATGATTATGTACATCATATATTTTTTTAGTTTTATAATTCATTTAATATAGAAGTTCGAGCGGGGGGGGGACACAATTTACCACTGTGGAAGCTGCTCTTGCGCAAAGTATTGTGTTTAGAAAAAAATGATGTTAAAAACCATCATTTTTATATACCTATCCATAAATACCCCACACGTATAAGTTTGATGAAAAAAAATTTTGAGTTTCAGTTTCAAGTATGGAGACCTCCCCAACTTTTTTATTTTTTCCAATTTTTGTGTAAAAATCGTAATGCGGTTAATAAAATACATCTACTTACCAAGTTTCAAATCAATAGTATAGTTCTTATAGTTTCGGAGAAAAGTGGCTGTGACATACGGACGGACGGACGGACAGACGTGACGAATCTATAAGGGTTCCGTTTTTTGCCATTTGGCGGCTACGGAACCCTATAAATGTCATTCTACAGAAAGAGCAAGCCAAGCGCGAACGTGGGCGTCGCGAATCCTCGCGACGGAGGAGACGTCACAGGGACGGTCCTGAAGGTGTGTGTAGCAGCTCATCATCATCATCAGCCCATTTTAGTCCCCACTGCTGGGGAACGGGCCTCCCTCAATCACATGAGGGGTAATTGCCATACTCACCACGCTTGGCAGACGGGTTGGCGAGGGTTTAGATATAAATGCAGAGTTTTCCTTCTCTGGGTGCTGATGATCATGCCAGCAGCTTTACCTTAGTCGCCTTTTACCACACCTCGGTAAGAGTGAGGGTGGCCTATTCTACTCTGCCGGGGACCACACGGCAGCAGCTCGTAGCAGTGTAGCAGCTCGGCACGCACGATAAGGGAAGAAGTGTCGGAGAGCCACGCTTAGGCATGAATGGACCGGCTCGACCGGAGTGATACCACTGCCTCACAGAAGACCGGCGTGAAGCAGCGCCTGCACTGTGTTTCGCCGTGTGAGTGAGGTTACCGGAGGCCCAATGAGGTGTTGCCCATGGACACCCGTCCGTGTGCGGCGGAATCGCTTACCATCAAGTGATCCGTCTGCTCGTCTGCCACCTCTCATAAAAAAAAAAATATATATATATATATATATATATATATATATATATATATATATATATATATATATATATATATATATATATATCTCCAAGACCTACTGTTATCTCTGTCACTTACGCTGTGTCAGCAAATCTGACCACGTATGTGATACTATATGACGTCAGTTATCTCTAGTATATAAGCCTTGGAGATGTTCTCACAACATGCAATTTGCATTATCAATAATAAACTTGTTACGTATACAAGACCTGGTGCATCATTTCTTCCGGGCCACCAGCTGCCTCCCGGCGGACTGGTGGCCTCCACCAGCCCATAGTCCTTCCTACCATCTCGGCATACGGACCGAATCTTGGGAGACGCTCACCAGGTACTTGCTAACGGCTCTTTCCCCGGTGCGTTTCTTCACTCCCTACAAAGTCTGTGTCTGTGTCCCATCTCAATGTCACTTCTCCCCAAATGGGGCGTGAAACACCACAACACAAGCGACTCGCGCTCGGGCAGTTCCACATCAATCAACCTCCTTCCTAATGTTAAGCCTTTTGTGTGCAAACGCACGCAACCGCCGAAAACCTTCTGCAGAGTTGACCATCTGGACTGGTGGCCTACCAGTTATATCTTACGATCCCGGGCACAGTGTGTCTTAGACGGATCGCTCTGTGCTCCTGTGGCTAGTGGCGTTTAAGAAGACTGCCAAGGTGTTCCCGGCCTATCGTAAGAAGCGACTAAACGGGCCTTAGGAGTACGTGGGCGCGCCCACTGCTGGGGAGTGACTTACTCAGCATACAACTTCGCGGGTGACGATGTTACCGGGTGTCCTGGTAGGTCGCACAGCGATGAAATGCTGCATAGCGTCAGGTAGGGGTGAAGCAGCGAGCGCGCTTAGCGGTACCGTCTTGTCCCGGCCGCGATGGCGCGATGATGGACACCCGAGACTTTTTGTTGTTACTGTCGTCATCGAACTTGGTGCGGTTCGGGTTTGAGGGTAAACCCTTTACCCGGGCTGCATCTCGCGCCATCTCTTGGCGCGGTGTTTTCGCTCCTCTGGGAGAGGAGCCCTCCCGACACTGCGCTGATAGGGCGGTCTTCGACCCCTGTGGGGTCTGCCGGCGACCTATTTGGCGCTAATCTGTCAGGGAGGGGGGAGAAGGGGTTGTCGCCGTGATCAGTCTCAAGGGAGATGTACACAGCGACTTTTTGTTACGGTTAAGGTGACGGGTAAGGCACACTAGCGACACCATTAGTTTTTAATTTTTAGCTACTAAACCGGACCTATTTTAAACCATTTCAGGGTTACAACCTCTCGGCAAACACTTATACTATTTATTAAATAACCATGCACAAATGTTGGGTCCGTTTTTGTACGCGAAAAATTGGTTACCGCCAAAAGCGGCCACTTTTCGCTGAATCAATTTTTCGCGTACAAATGCTGGGTCCGCATTTGTGCACTGGTGTCGCGGGTGTCCATGGGCGGCGACAATTGCTTACCATCAGGTGATCCGTCTGTTCGTCTGCCTACCTATTACAATAAAAAAATGGTTAATTAATAAATAGTATAAGTGTTTACCGAGAGGTTGTAACCTCAATATTGTTTAATTTAGATCCGGTTTAGTAGCTTAAAATTAAAATCGATTGGCGTCGCTAGTGTGCCCTACCCGTCACCTTAAGGAGGACATTATTTATTGTTTCTCATATCTATTGTCTAAAAATAATTTTCTTTGTTATCCTAGTGATGTAACGTTAGCCGATGATTTTATTAGTCCCGGGTTCGATTCACGGTCAGATCAATTTGTACAACACCGAAATAGTTTATATGTGGGTCGGTCGGCTAAGATAAGAGTCATTTAAAGATTAAGGAACTAAAGTTTTTAAATATTTGAATTCAGTCTGGGTGTTATGAGAGCCGTGAATGCCACAGTTCATAAACATGATAGGTTGCAGACAAGCAAACGGATCACCTGATGGTAATCGATTGCAGCTGCCCATAGACATCCCCGACACCAAGTGGAGTCACAAGTGCGCTGCCAACCTTTAAAACCCCCTTTCTCCCGGATTGGGCCTCCGGTACCTTCACTCACGCAAAGACGGTGCAGAGCTGCTTCACGTCGGTTTTTTGTGTTACTTACTTAAATAAAATTTGCAATATTTTTTTTATACTAGAGGCGCACAAACGAGCAAGCGATTCACCTGATGGAAAGTAATCAACTAAATCAATCCTTAATATTTTACGCGACTACGGCAAAGCAAAAGGAGGGTTATGATTTTGACAGGCCATGTATGTATGTATGTTCATCTGTTTCCACGTAACTTCTAAACTACTTATCAGAATTCGACAAATGACATATCATTATAAGCGTCTTAATTGTCCGCTGGTTATAGGCTATCTTTAAGAGGTTTCACAAAATCTAATGTGACGCCCTCTAGCAGACAAAACATACAGAGTAAAAAAAATAAAGTTATGATAAATATGCCGTGTTTGGTATCATTTGAAAGCGCTTTACTTGTACATTTTGTGTTGGGTACACACATGTTGTTGGGTTTTAGGTATTTTACTTTTTTTTTGTCTTCTTATCCCAGTAAACGCCCTGTTGGTCGATTCCCAGGTCGAACAAAAATAATGTTTAGAACATAGCTCGGGTTTGTGATCACCAATCTGCATTATGCAAACGTGGTGATTAAGCCTAATGCCATCATAGTAGCGATGACTTGATTTCTATGATAGAGGCCTTTGTCCTGCAATGGGACAGTAGGTACATAGGCTGACTTACTATCCCAGTACCTACCTACACCAGGTGTTAATGTGTAGTACCTACACCTAGGCTATAAAGTTATCATTCATTCATTCATTCATTCTAGCCAAAACCAAAATAATTCATAAAAATTGCGTTACTAAATAACCGAACCGAGCAAAATACCTGATACTCTCCAAACTGTACCTACTATCAAGGCCCCCAAAATAACTTGTTATAATAACTTCATTCTTGAATTTTTTAACAAAAAAAATCTAAATTACAAAATATCAGATTTAGTTTAAATATTAAATCTATAAATTTCCGAAATGCGCGGTAATGAGGAGACTTTACGATCGAAATTCATAAGCTTTCGACCAATCATGGCGGCACTTCAAAATTAATACTGATATGAAAATTACTCCATAATGCTCGTAAAATATTTCACCTACTTTCTAAAGTAGGTAGGTATAAAATTTGGTTGCACTTGAGTCTTTTGTACATTGACAGGGGCGTATTTACCTATAGCGTAGGGGGTGCGGTGCACCCGGGCGCTGTAAATAAGAGGGCGCCGAGAGCCCCTCGCCACACATAGAACCTCCGCTGTAACGATAAGGAAGCCCAAATGTTGAGTCAGTTTTTTCACGCAAAAAATTTATTCACGCTAAAAGTGGCCGCTTTTGGCGGATATCAATTTTTCGCGTACAAAAACGAACCCAACATGTGTGCATGGTTATTTAATAAATAGTATAAGTGTTTGCCTAGAGGTTATAACCCCGAAATTATTTAAAATAGATCCGGTTTAAATCGTTTTTTAGATTTTCGCGTTGCATTATAACTATAATGTATCAATACGGGGATTAACACGATATTTATTATGTGAAACAACATTGTGTACTCACATATTTGGCTCGACGTTTCTGCTACGTTACAGCAGCCGTGGTCACGTTACGGAGTCCGCTCGTGGCCACGGCTGCTGTAACGTAGCAGAAACGTCGAGCCAAATATGTGAGTACACAATGTTGTTTCATATAATAAATATCGTGGGAATCCCCGTATTGATACATTATAGATCCGGTTTAGTAGCTGAAAATTAAATCGATTGGCTTCGCTAGTGTGCCCTAACCGTCACCTTAACGCGGCGCTGGTGGCTTAATTTAAAGCCGTCCCGTAACGAATGAGAATATACCTGTCGCATTCAAATAAAGGATACACACAGCGCGTGTGAAAGAGAGGGTAAGTAACTCCGATTTGGTCGTAATGTCTGCTTTAAATTAGGCTCTCTGCTCCTCGCCTGTCTGAGGTCTGAGGTCTGAGGTCATCACAGTCAAGCCGGCCCATTCATGTAGAAGCATGGCTTCCACGGTCATACTACAACCATACTTAGGTACTTGGTAAGTAAGTACCTACTTATTAAAAAAAAAATTCTAAGATCCTTGTGGATTCCACCGGATTTTTCTTAGTATTTTTTACATTATGGCCGGGTGACAGGTAGGGCACACTAGCGACGTTAATCTATTTTAATTTTTAGCTACTAAACCGGATCTTTTAACCTATACTATTTATTTAATACTTATTGTTAACTGTTTGGTTTACTTTTGCACTCGAATTTTGGATTACTGCCAAAAGTGGCTGCTTTTGGCGTGAATCAATTTTTCGCGTACAAAAACGGAACCAAGATTTGTGCAAGGCTATTTAATAAATAGTGTAAGTGTTTGCCGAGAAATTGTAACGCCGAAATTGTTTAAAATAGATGCGGCGCGCTAGTAGT